>JZLH01S0361435.1:431-11905 GCA_001188425.1 Eucidaris tribuloides
TCATTATGACAATAAACACATGTTCTGAAACCTAAACACAAAGATGACGAATAAACGTGTCGCAGCCTGTTTAATGCTGGTCACACGCGAATAACCACGTGTTCTCAGTGTTTCCACACAATTAAACAGTGTGTCGTGTTACGTTTTTTGTTCAGATGTTTAGAATCTTAAACATAGTGGGGTGTTTATGTGACTTTGAGTGTTTAGTATTTAAACAATCGTGTGTGATTACGGAGTAAACATTTGGTGTTTTAGTCCTATACACATGGAGCGCTAGTAAGAAATGAGGCAGGATTTTTATGTTTTATAACAACGCAATTTATGCAACCAGAGGAATGTGAAAAACTAGATATATACCAATACCGGGTTCTCGGGTGCTTTGTTCCGAGTACCCTCGTAACACTATCGACCGTCGGCGCTCCGTCGTGGGGACGTGAGCAGATCTAAAACCACTAGATTTTTCGGCGGGTTTTAGCTGCTTCTTAAAACGGATCGAATGCCGCGGCGGCGTTGGAGCAGCTGGTGGGCGTACCTGCAATATTAGGTCTCTTAGTTCTCCAAACGCTCTCGTCGATGCAGTCGTGTTTTAAATCCGTCACACCGAAACAGTGCGTTAGTACTGTGCTCTAGAAACGTAAAACAAATCTTTTTACAGTTGGATATAAGTAAGGGAGTAACAACAACTTGCCTGCTATCGCGTTAGCCAAGGATAACAAACTGCTCTTTAGAATAAAAAAAAATCGAAAACATATAAGATAAGAAGCAAAGGAACAACATACATGTACTATATATATTAAAAGTGGAAAGGATCCACATTTGAGCAGCATCGCTTCAGTCGTTTAAGTTGGCAGAAAATTAACAGAATATAGGTTTTAAAAAAGAAAACACGCTAAAACTGTTTCCAGTATAGAACACTATTTATACAGTTTCTTTTTTAATACTGTCTGAAAAAAAAAGAGTGAAAATTTCGAGTAATCCTGGAGGTCACTCCAAAATAAGGGAAAACATACCTTTTCACTCCAAATTCACTCTAAATTCACTCTTTTCTGAAAGTCACTCCTCAAAGAGTGAATATTTTCACTCATTATTTTTTAGAGAGTACCCTGGGAATTTGGTTAATTTATTCTTCAAATGAGAAACTAACAGCCGAAACGTTCTGTTAACACCCAAAAGTGGTGTATACACAACAGAAAGAGAGTTTTAAATTTGTCACAATAGCAATGCTCTTTGCATTATTATGACTTGTAAAATATTCGTATAAACACCATTTGGCCTATTAGAAGCTCGAAGATTTTTTTTTTTTCAACTTGAAAGCGATGCTAATTTATAGCACCAAAATATGTTTTCGCGTTTGGACAGATTTGGAAAATATTAAACAGCTTAATTTCTATTTTACAGTGTACATCAAGTGAAGTAACGTACAGCGATATGGGCGTACAAATGTAATAATTTCTTGCACCTGTTTGCTTGCCAATTGTGTCTTTATTACTAAGAATTCAAGAAATTCAAATCAATGGAACTAATAGTGACTTGTGGGCGGTTAGAATTACAGATTCCGCTTTATTAGCAGGGCCAATTTAGCCTCCTAAATATATGACATGCGTTTTCCCGATATTTCGTAAATGGCAGTCAAAATTCATCCTATAATGTTAATTTGTTTCTAGGGGAAGAAGCCTCCCGGACGGACGTAAATACATTGACGAGATGCGGTATTATATCCTTGTCCCTTAACTTTATTAGATCTTTATAGACATGCTGTAATTTATCCATTTCCATTAAATATCGCCGCGTGACACTCTTAAAGGTTATATTGTGAAACTCTTTTGAATGGATAGCTTTTGTCATCGCTTTACAAAACATTCTGACAAATATTTGACCACTCGCTTCCTTTAATCTGCACACCAAGAAATGCAATATATTATATACGGCATTTTTCAATACCGAATAATGCTATATTGGTGCGCGTTGTATGTGTACATTAACAATGGCAATATCCTGATGTTACCGGATACTGGGCCATTCTGTCTTGGTCACTAGGCAAGCGCCCAGCTTGTAATATACGCATCATCTCATTCACATGAAGTCTGTGCCCTCACAATACTTATGAAATGTATAATTACGCTATCGCATTCACAGATAATAAATTAAGATAAACACTGTATATATACATAACTCCAAAATCCAAGATATTAACGTACTAGAAAATGACACGAAACTCACGGCTTACAAACACACACACACACACACACACACACACACACACACACACACACAGCACAACACACGAGCACAACAACCATATGCACTCACATTTATCATGTACAGTACATACATCGCAACTTCTCTGCTTACTTTAAAAACTTCTTGTCCACAAGTATCCTCTTACCGTAATTGATTGATAATAAGATATTAGCATACATAAACTTGGGAAAACTAACGGGTAAGTTTGCCAGCTTACATTTGATACTTTTAATAAAAGATTTTTGTTTCAACCAACTACGTTGGAAAAATCTTGCAACCCAGTGTTCTGTAAGAATGGCGCTGGAGCATTTCTGAACCAAAAGTGGGGTTTTCCAAGATTAATATAGCAACTGGTGTGTGTGGTGTGTGTGCGTGTGTGTGTGTGTGTGTGTGTATGTGGTGTGTGTGGTGTGTGTGTGTGTGTGTGTGTGTGTGTGTGTGTGTGTGTGTGTGTGTGTGTGTGTGTGTGTGTGTGT
This sequence comes from Eucidaris tribuloides, assembly GCA_001188425.1. Taxonomy (NCBI): domain Eukaryota; kingdom Metazoa; phylum Echinodermata; class Echinoidea; order Cidaroida; family Cidaridae; genus Eucidaris; species Eucidaris tribuloides. Next base: position 3,149 of record JZLH01S0361435.1, read on the forward strand.
GTGTGTGTGTGTGTGTGTGTGTGTGTGTGTGTGTGTGTGTGTGTGTGTGTGTGTGTGTGTGTGTGTGTGTATGTGTGTGTGGTTTTTTGTCTGTCAGTCTGTGTCTGTGTGCGTACGTGTAGGAGGTGTTCCTCATACCCACTTTTGCATTGTTGTACTTAACAAAATGTGATTCATCGCCATCGCCAAGTATTTACATTTTTTTTTGAGAAATGATTTATGCTGTATCCCGCCCATATTGGGAAGATTTCAACCACGTACAAGCAAAAATATTCAAGATTAAAGAAACTATGTAACAGTGTGGAAGACCCGTTTAAAAATTGTCAAACTTTGCTATCAGACATATCTGACAGTGTTTGAATGGACAAATAAACATCCTAGAACACAAAAGTTTAGATAGCTATGCCGTCACTCGTAAACTATGTACAGATAAAACGATGAAAATTCTGCAACACAGAAGTCTATTAGGGAAAACTGGAATGGTCTCTCGATGATTTTTACGTTTGTAAAGCGCTTAAAGACACTGTGGAAGACACATTTAAAAAATTGTCGAACTTTGCTATCTGACATATCTGACAGTGTTTGAATGGACATATAAACACCTTAGAACACAAAAGTTTGGACAGTTATGCTGTCACTAGTACAATATGTGCAGATACAAATTGGCACATTAATTTCCTATCGGGCGATAGGAAATTCTGCAACACAGCAGCCTATGGGGGAAAGCTGGAATGGTCTCTCAATGATTTTTACTTTTTAAAGCACTTAATGATTGTTTTAAACTGCAATTTTTTAAGGGCTTCATTTTTAGACCATGTCAGAGACACTGGTAGCATGGGGAATCATGCAGCTCAGATTTTTTTAACTGAAAACACTGTTATACAGTGCCTTTAATGATCATTTTGAACTGTATTTTTTTGTCAGGCTTCATTTTTTAGACCTTATAAAAGACGCTAGTAGTATGGGGAATCATCTCATTTGTTTAAAACGGAAATGTTTTTATACGATGCCTTTAAACTATTTTATACTTGATTTGTCGGATATGGGTTCGATGATAGAGTCCAGTATCTCTCCCCTCCCTTACCCCCCCCCCCCCGGCCCCTCGAAAATAAAGAGACGATAAATGGTTCAGCAGATTAAAGGCACAGTTTAACATTGATCACAGTTATCTGAGCTACATAATTCTCTATGCTCTAAGTGTCTTTGATAAGGTCTAAAAATGAAACCCTGAAAAAAATTGTATTTCAAAATAATCATTAAATTGATTTATGAGAGTGACAATCCTGCGTGACCTTCTCCTGACCTTGTCTATTTCCTTCCATAGACTACTGTGTTACAAGTCTGACTCGGATTGAGTATTAATTTGTTTATCCATGTATACCATGCCAGTGGCACCATGACATTCCAAACTACTGTATGCTAAGATGTTTATTTGTCCACTTAAACGCTATATGCAGCTCAGATATCAAAATTTTGACCTTTTTTATTGAAGTTCTAACATGTTAGCCTTTATCTTTAATGCGAAGCGTCGTTTTTCTTGGATAAAAAAACGGATTCGACTGGACAAAAAGACAATAACAAGGTCAGAATATTTTGTAGGTTTTCCATACATAATAATAATAATAATTGACAAGATGTACTATGGCGCTTTCAATCAGACCATCAAATTTACAGAGTAGTGATACTCTTTGACTTCTTGAAATCAGAACTAGGCCTACTTATAAATCAACTTTATTCTTTGATACATATGTTAGTGAACATAATTTTGGTCACATTAAACTTGAAACCAAATAAACATAAATCTGTCTACTTTGATAATTGATTATGATCGGATTTATTTATGCGTACGATAATCGTCACCATTTTGCCTTTTTCTGGAGCAGACACGCAAATCGACATAAATTGAGCAATAAAACTGACGATGGACCTGTAACTACTGGCATAAAGGCGTTGATGCCAATTATGAGGAAATTGAGTACACGATGATTAATGATCACAAGCTAACAAGATGAATTCCTTAGTAACCAATTGGCGCGATGGATGTCGAGATTGAGACTTATACGTTACTATGACTACGTGTAACTGGCACTCTTACAGCTGTACGCATACCCGGGGAATGACCAAGTGGTTACGGGGAATATTTCCTAAAGGCTTACTGTCAGAATAAGAGTGCGAACTGGTAAACCTTTCCTGTTATCATAATAATTATATCGAAACTGAGCAGCATGTTATCTCCTCCTTCCATCCCTTTATCAATTATGGTAAAATTAATCTTATCAGTGGACTTTGGCAAAGGAAAAACCCATACAAACAGAAACTATCTCGTGTTGTCCAGAAACGTGAATCTTAACCTGAAAAAAATAATGTCATCTAGTACCAGGATTTCTACTTCAAAATTAGTGATGATATTGTTATTGTGTGACTAGAATTATACATAATACACATAATTCTCAGAAGATTTAAAGGTTGTCCCTCTCTGCAGCAGAGAGTTCAGAAGGTATAAGGTGCATACAAGTTTTCTGATTTGGGGTAGTTCAATTCTATGACACAACTATCTCATTTGCCGCAACAAAACATTTGGGGAAAATATACTAAGATTACCCCAAATGGCATGTGTGTCAAGTGATATGGAGACGGTCGCTCAATTCAAAATGTGAGTCATAAAGATTCATCATTCCGGAAGATCTTCGCAGTAATCCCAACCTTCAGACTAAAAAATTTCATTGACGAATGTAGGATCCTTTTTTACGGAGGTAACATGAGAAATGTGGGATTGCAAAAAACAACAAAAACAAAAACCAGCAACAACAAAATAAAAACATGGATCAAGCCCGATTCTGAAAAAATGGGGTCCTCATGTTTTCAGTGATGTATTTTCATTCTTTTTCCAATTACGTGTTGTAATGTTGTTGTATTTGTTGCCTTTCCTCTTTTAATTTAGTTTTTTACTTTCATTCTGAAGTACATGCCCCTTATTTCGCTTGGATGCATTGCTGGCACTGTTGTCATAAAACCTCTTCGTTTGTTGACATTCGTATTACACCAACTGCAGGAAGTTCAGTTACAAAGTAAAATAGATAAAATTTAGAGAGGTGAAAGACTAAAAATTGTGGGACGCACAAGTGGACCCTTTGTTGGCAAGGCTTTCCGAAGTTTATTCATTCTGTGTAAACTCAAAAAGAATGATTTGAAAGCCGAGGACCTTATGTTCTACACAATGTACATTCGCCCGTTATTGGAATTTGGTACTCCTGTGTGGAGCTCCAATCTCATCATCAACCAACGCAATGAACGTGAGTGTGTTCAAAATAGAGCCCCGGAATGATCTATTGCCCTTATTAGGAACACAACGACGAACTCTTGACAACACACCTGTATAATGTTGACTCTCTTGAAGACTGCCGTATATACCCCAGCTCTTACCCGTTTCGCCATTATATTTACTCGTGTCTATTCGTCACCGCCATATCTTCTAAGACAAAATTGTTGTAACAATTCCTCTGTATTTATTGAGCCGTGTACACAGGTTTCTTTTGAAAAACAAAAGCAATTCATAAATCGAGCGCCTCATTTCCCCCATTGATAGTGATAGTATTCCCCCCCCCCCCCCGGGGGGGGGCACTTAGTATAATTGTGTGATACGTATGTGCCGCGGTTGAGACCCCCATTTTCAGCCCAAATTTCCGTTCCAGAGCATTTCAATTTCAGAAGTCACAGAAAAATTTTGATTTTCCAGTTCCGGAGACCCCCAAATTTGCCGTTTCGCTTCTGATTTTTCGCTCGGCCAGAGCATTGCCCTTTCAGCACGGCGCGCCAACGAACGGCACGCCGGAACTTCGCCGCGGTGCAGTTCCAGAGCATAACATTTTGAGGTTTTCTGAAGCCTTAGCTCCAGTTCCAGAGACCCCCATTTTTCGTTCAAACCCGCTCCAGAGCCCCCGATTTTCGATTTCGGTGCGGCACATATGTATCACTTTGTAAGTCGAGTCGCCCCCCCCCCCCCGGGAGTATTGCCAAGTTGCAACGAGTCATTTGATTAGCCTTCTGGATGACTGGTATTTTGTTTGGATATTGTTCATATTTCCATCTTACATGCATATCTTACATATACGAAAACTATTGCCTCAAACTCGTAGTGCAATATTCGGTTGCAATCTATACGTGATGCTCATCAAGTACGCACCACAAATTAGAAGACAAACATGCAAGCGATCCACTATTCCTTGTGTTTGTCCACTTGCTTACTGTAAACTTTCTAGTAATCATACACATTTAACTCACATTTGCTCACTTGCATGCGAAATCATTAATAGACTTATACATACAGGCATCGATCCTTCTGTACATATACTCACACACATACACAAAGACACACGCACGCACATACACACACACACACACACACACACACACTCACAAAACATACTCTCACAAGTGCCTTCAAACATAGTTGAGCATACATTTTACATTGATTTTATGTACATGTATTGCTATTACTGACGGGTACGTGGTACCTTTTTTCCATGTTTTATTGATTTTCATGATTTACAGTAACACAAGAAATCAATGATAGATTATAAGACAATCAAAGAAAAAAATAAATAGATAACAATAAACAGTGCAGCTTTTTATAATAACAAAACAAAATGGTTGAAGATCAACTGATGTAGGTTCTGATTCATCCAGGTAAAATGTCAATAAGTAATTATATAAATCAAGGCAACTGGACTTACGTTTGTATTTTGACGAGAACGTTGAAATGGTTGAACCCTAATCACAGGAGACTCCACATACAAAGTGAAGTAAGAGATCGGATGAATGCCCAATGTCCACCACCGACAGCCCCAAAGAACAGGCCGGGCAGACAGCCGAATCATCCCCACGCACCCGCAACAAATCACAGGCTGGAGCGAATTCCCCCATGTAACATGCATATGCCAACCTCTCCTTCACCCAAAACAAACATACGTACACTAGCTGGTGTCCTACTCCGACAAAAGGAAGCAAGTGACGAAACAGAGTTCTATAACACAAATCACATTTCAAAAACAAAAATGTCACTTGCCTCCTCCTGTCAAAGCAGGGCAGCAAATACACCAACTACATAATTATTAAAACACACAGAAGAAGAAGAAGAAGAAGAAGAAGAAGAAGAAGAAGAAGAAGAAGAAGAAGAAGAAGAAGAAAAAAAAAAAAAACACATTTTCCTAAATGTCTCACTATACAGGGTGGCCCAGAAAGAATTCTACGAGTATGATCGATAATTTCTTCACCATTATCGGCAAAATGTCATTAATTTTTATTCGTTGGTTAGAACATTCTTTTCCAATAAAATGATACCAAGATCATTGATTTTGAGTAAGGCTTTGATTCTAGGGTCATTTTTCGGAGGCAATGCAATTTCCCAAATTTGCCAACTTTTCAACAGCGGCGGTCATCGGAACGCCGAGATATTCTGGCCTCTGGGCTTGCCATACCATACAAACCGCGATGACAATGGAGGTGTAACTAGCATCATCTTCTTTATGAAAGCGAGGGCATTCCAGGCTTTCATAAAGAAGACGATGCTAGCTACATCTCCATTGTCATCGCGGTTTGTCTTGTATGGCAAGCTCAGAGGCCAGAATATCTATGCGTTCCGATGACCGCCGCTGTTGAAAAATTGGCAAATTGGGGAAATTGCATTACCTCCGAAAAATGGCCCTAGAATCAAAACGCCTTACCCAAAATCAATGATCTTGGTATTATTTTATTGGAAAAAGAATGTTCTAACCAACGAAATAAAAAATTAATGACATTTTACCAATAATGGTGAAGAAATTAGCGATCATACTCGTAGCATTCTTTCTGGGCCACCCTGTATAATATACATTGATGGAACCCGCCCCACCCGATGACCCACGACGAGGCAAAAGGGACAGGCGATCGCCAGATGATTACTATTTTTAAAGACTGTTGATATTCACCCCGCAGCGGGAACATGGGCCTGACTCATCGTGATGGGTAGGATGGGTGGAACGCCTGCCATCAAAGATTCTGCAGTCTGATGATACAATATAGAATGGAAATTCTAAGACTTTGATTATAGGAATGTAGCTTAAACATAAAAAATACTTCCAGGCAACTCGTAACTATAACAACAAGACTGTTGATATTCACCCCGCAGCGGTTCGCGCAATGGTATGTTTTCGACGTACTATACCCCGAAGCGGGTTACCCAAGAAAAACAATTATCACTAGGGTTCCCCGCTGTTGTTAACTGTAACTCAAATTTTCCGTTGCGGTCCCAAAATTGCGGGGAATGCAAGGAAAATAAAACACTGCGTAACCGCATTTCTTCTGGGAACCTGGGACAATTTCTCCTTATGTCACCAGCTGTCATTTTTTTTTGTGTAGATTGATTTTGTCTAATCATCCGCAGTAATTGGATTCTGTGGAGATTTCATGTCATTTCAGTTGTCATTTGATTCAGACATTAATGGACACACCATGACTAATCCGCAAGGAGTGACAAATTTCGGGGTATCTGTAGCATACATAAATCACAGTACGCGGGACTAAGCCATCCCAGGTAGGCTTGATAAGGCCAGCTGACCCCACTCTTGCTTGCCATCATACACTAACAAATTTACTTCGGAATGCTGTTGTAGTATGTCAATTTAATGTACAACAGAATAATAATAATATGGCGAAACAGATGAAACGTAAACACACTTACCGATCTGAATCTGACGCCATTTCCGGGGATTTTCGGAACCGCTTCCTCGTGATCAATGTCATGTACATGTAACGTAAGGCAGCTGGCGTCACGCACGCTCGAGCTCACACGAAAGCGCCATGAATTTTAAACCCCCATACGTAATGTGCGTGGGAGTAACACTCCCATGTAACACTCCTTCTGATTGGCTACTGGCATAGGGATATCGAATAGAAAAATAGTTGTCTGTTACCAGCTGCGGGGTATATATACACTTCCCTTTTGAAAACCTTTATCTCTATATATCAACCTCCATTATTTTCTTCTGTATATCTCATAGAAATGCGTTTCGTGACCCAGGCGAGACAACGCTTGGCGTTTGTCCAAGCGTTTGTCATGTTTTCTTACCATGTTTTCTTCCCATATTAAAAAAAAAATCATGATAAATTCAAAAGAAAGTGTACGGCGTAAGTTTATCCCTTTTGTAAAATAATAATTCCATATACAGGGTGGCCCAGAAAGAATGCTACGAGTATATTCGCTAATTTCTTCACCATTATCGGCAAAATGTCATTAATTTTTATTTCATTGGTTAGAACAGTCTTTTTCCTATAAAATGATACCAAGATCATTGATTTTGAGTAAGGCGTTTTGATTCTAGGGCCATTTTTCGGAGGCAATGCAATTTCAAATAAAATTCAAATTCAAATAATTTATTTTCACTTAATAAAAACAAACAAAGAACATACAATTTCAACATGCAAACGCAAGATAACATTACAATACAATAAGACAAATAAAATAACGACTATTAAGTGAAGGGGCCAATGAAAAGGCAAAAAAAACTTATTTAAAATTAAACCCCTAAAATAAGACTAAAACATTTGACTAATCCAATATTGTATCATAATTAAAAGAAAAAAATACAACTTAAGATGGCAAATGAACAAACACACACATGCGTACACACATACATACACACACAGCACACACTGCACAACCTGACGTGCTGATTTAAAACACACTATTATAGAAAAGTACTGTAATCATATACCAGTTTCTGAATAATATTAAGTAAAATGTTTGTACGTTTTTCGGAAACTATTCAGCGTCTTACAATCTTTTATATTTGGTATACTGTTCCAGACCTGAGGACCATGGAAAAAATTGATTTCTAAAAGAAGAGGTACGAATGTTCGGTAAATGAAAATTATATGGAGTTCCGTGTACTATAATTATTGAGTTGTATTATTCAGTTTATAATGGTTGAGATTGATTCTGGCAATGAATTTTATGGCATAAAAACATATGTATTGCCATTGTAATAAATAAATATCATACACAGTTAAAATAGATAGAGAAGTAAAGATTGGCATTGAATGTGCCCTATAAGGTGAATGTGATATAATTCTCACAGCTCTCTTTGCAATTTAAACAATCTTTGATATTTTGTTCATAGAGTTTGCCATGCTAGAATGCAATAATTGAAATGGGTAAAATGAGTGTGTTATACAATAACAATAATAAAGACTGAGAATAGGATTGAAGCCTATTAAGGATTCCAATGCTCTTGTTATATTTATTGCAGATGACACCAGTGTGTTCCTTCCAGGACAAGCAATCATCAATTTCAACACCAAAAATTTTACATGAGATGCACGAGACAATCTAATTTCATCTAAGTTGACAACAATGTCATCTTTATTTATAATTTATTTGTGTATACCATGTATTTGTTTTAGTAAGATTTAGAACTAGTTTATTTGCTTTTAACCATTCATTTAGTTTAATTATCTCGCAATTAAATATATTTTGTAATGTATTACAATTGGAATTGGACATGAACACACTGGTGTCATCAGCAAATTGAATAAATTCGAGCAATTGTGAACTATTTGACATATCGTTGACGTATAATATAAATAATAATGGTCCGAGTACAGAACCTGTGGGACCCCACATCTCATGCTTTTCTCTTCAGATTTAATATCATTTATCTGTACATATTGCTTCGATTAAATAAATAATTTCTGAACCATTCCAACAGTATACCACGAATT
>JZLH01S0361438.1:5855-16125 GCA_001188425.1 Eucidaris tribuloides
ACGAAACCACAACATGTTATATCATGTTCAGTGGAACACCAAAAACAAGGACACATTTTAATCTCGGTCTGCCAGGTGTCGAAGAGCTTCGCATGCATTTTTACCGGTTTATACTGTGTACATGCAGTTCGATGCCGTTATCTTTTTTGACATGTAGGGAGCTGCTTCATTAAAAATACTCAGTCCATTGATTGCCAAACACTTCCGTTTTCGACAGTATCAAACAAATACTAACTTAAACTAACGACTCAGATATTAAAATGATCTGAAACTACAGTTATTTAATAATATTATTGAAAACACCTTCTCGACCTGGTGTATTGGCCAGCAGCACTGACATCGAATGACATTTAACAAGAACAATAAGCGACTCTTTCATCTTCAACACCTGCGTCCGGGTCGATTCATGCATCACTCGGGCGTCAATTCGCTTCTCTGATTCTGAACTAGTGGATGTGGTGCACTGCCCTACCTTTGTGATAAACGGCCACTGGAGCTGAGGAAGGAAGCTGTCGCGTTTATTCGACGCATCAGACATCCAGACTTGACGCCCCTTACAAGATTTGCAGGGATGGTCGAAAAAATAACGACAATGCTAGTGTTTATGCGCTATTATAATATCCCACCTATTCACTTAAAGCACAAGTGCGAAGAAAAACAAAAAAAAAAAAAAAAAAAAATAAAACAATTCAGAATATGGGCCTAGATGTTTCAAAACATACAAGGATAAAAACCAAACTCGCATCAATCAAAAACCAGAAGATCAACATGCATGCTTGACTAGCATAGATTGATTACAATTATGGACATCGGTTAAGCGGAATTTTATATAAACGGTAAGGCACAATAAAATCTGATTTCAGTGGTGGTGGTTGCGTGGGTGGTGGACGGGGGGGCGGGCGGTGTGACATGCATTCAATTACAAATACCCAATCAATACCCGTCGAGCGTTTTATGGAAAAATATATAGTAGCTATTACTTTTTAGATATTACAGTGATTGATATCCTATAATTATTGTTATCATTTTATCATTATTATTAATTATTATTTATTATTATTATTATTATTATTATTATTATTATTATCATCCATCAAATATCTTCAACATTATTCATAACCAAACATCATGGGTCCATCAACCTTCATCATGATCACTTCATGACTAATAATCAATTCAACCTCATTCATCATTACAACTATGATGATCACTTTAGTAATTACTCAACATCACATTTCATCAGTATCAGATATCACTCCATAGCTTATCAACCATCCATCATGCGACCATTCATATTATAATCATCAACATTTATCATCATGATCATCATCTTGATATATGACCGGGACATTTCCAATATCCTTCGATCCATGTCCAATCACCGTTCCCACATACGCCTTGAGCGTCACAGCCGTATCATTCGCCCATGTCAACTGTGGGGCCCAATGATTGGCATTGCCCATTAGCAACTCTCGGGCGCCGACATCTGACGCCATACGCCCTTGATTTGGATTAAAGAGGCATTGTCTATAATTTCGCGAAAAAGAGAGAACATGATGTTAATCGACAAATGTGCTCCAAATACTTTGAAGTCGTGAGAAAGGAAGGGCAAACTATAACATAAAACATTCCTGCCTGCAGGGTGGATGGGTGTGATGGGCGAGTACGATTTCACTGTCTGCTTTTCCGCTATTTTGCAGTGAATGATTTACAATTTATTACAAGTTATGCGACATGCGTTAAGGGGAATCTTTATATTGAAGGGTAAGCCGAAATTAAAATCTTGATTCAGTGATGCGGGGGGGGGTGGCACACCCTGCATCAATCCCCAATCATCCCTCGAAGTTGATGGCAAAATATATAGTTAGGTATTACATTTTAGTATTACAGTGATGATATTTTATTATCATTATTTGTTATCATTATTATATTATTATTATTATTATTATTGATTATTATATTATTATCATTATATCATCATCATTTCATCATTATTGATTATATTCATTATTTATCATTCATCAAAATATTTCACATTACTTCATATACCAAGCATCATGCCCCTTCATCAACATCATCATGATTCATTCAGACTAATAAGTCATCAACCTCATCATCTCAACATTATGCATCATTTATACTATTCTGGGACAGAGCATGCAACATCATCATGTATCCACGATAGATCATCATTTACGTTATCAGCCCATCATGACCATTCATATTATAACATCAACATTTATCATCATGGATCTATCACTCTTGAATCATATGACGGACATTCCAATCCTTCGATCCATGCTCAATCACCTTCCACATGGTTCTGGCCGTCACAGGCTATTCGCATTCACACATGTGGGGCCCCAAATGCGATTGCATTGCCATAGCAACAACTTCGCGGCGCAGACATCTGCACTCCATTACGCCACCTGGTGTGGCTTAAAAGGAGGCATTGTTATAAGTTTCGCGAAAAAGAGAGAACATGATGTACTGGAGCAAAAATGTTTCCCCACAATGACTTTGAAGTCGTTGAGAAAGGAAGGCAAACCTATAGAACATAAACATTCCTGTGGCAGCAGGTGATGGAGGTGCATGGTAGTACGTTTTCACTGTTTCTTGGTTTTCCCGTATTTGCAGTAATGTGTGGATGTTAATATTTCATGAATACAGCTGTTGCTTCGAGAACATAATCATGTCAGTTTAGTCCAGGAAAATGCGCTGACGGATTATGCAAAATTTGGCCTTGACTGCATTTGTACGTATAGCATCATGAATAAGAACAATATGAAATGTATTGGTAACCACGTTTAGACCGTTAACCAATACATTTCATATTCTTCTAATTCCCAATGATGTATAGCGGTCACAAATCAATCAAGGGGCACATTTGCATCAATCCCGTCATGCACTTTTTCCTCGGACTATAACTGACATGCTACATGTAAATACATCGATAGATTTCGCCCGTGGTGGTTGTGCGTAGGCGTGTATAATGTGGTAGATGTCGATGAATTACATGTATATGGTTGAATTTTATTTGCATAATCACAAAGATTATTGGTCGTGGACTCGTGAACGGTGATGGTTGGTGGCCGGCCGCCCGGAGGTGGTGTGGACGATGGGTGGTAATGTGATGGTCAGATGCACTAATGATTTATGATCCAATTAATTTTGTGGTGGTCGGTAATTGTCGAGGAGAATGCTTGCTGATATTAATAGATCACAATCGATTTGATGGTAGAGTGTTTTATAACTTAAATGCGGTGGATGTTCGCGGATGAACAATATTGCCACGACATCCAAAGTGCTTCAAGCCTATTCTCGCACATGGCGATGTGCCGCTACGCGCAAACGGGTACATACATTAAAAGCGGCAGTTTTTGTTTTATTTCTTGTCTTTATATTCTTAAGTTATATGCAATCGTGGAAAATCAAATGCAAACTTGGGGAAATATGGCCATTAATCATTCCTTTAGCTCCTCTCACCTCGCGCAAAATTTTAGAACTTACACAATTACAGTAAAATCAATATGAAACTCCATAATCAAACATAGTGTACGCGATGTCGAAGTAAATACTCGATAAAATAAAACTGCTTTGCCAAATTTTATTAGCATTAAATTGTACATCGTATATAATTTTCAATTATAAATTTGAAGCCTCACAAATTCACACAATTCACAATCATTACATTGTTAGCAAAGCAAGCAAGAAACATCCGACAGACAGAAACAAAACCAATATACAGAATGAGTTAGGGCTAAATATTTCCGTCCAAGACTCAACAATGCAAATAAATGTATTACCAATTTTTGTTTACATATCGGAACGAGAATAAATTTCATAATTTCTGTTTACAAAATTGAAAACTTCAAACCTCATATTTCCAATCATTAGGCCAAAACAAGTAAACAAACATTGCAGCACAAACCAGACAGCAACAACCATTAATCATCGAGAAACAGTTTCACCAGGGTGACTAACTAATCATTCCACATTTAACTCAATTGTAAGATGCACCCCATCGAACCCCGGCAACTGCGTGCGGTACAATGGTGTGGAGTCATTTACAACAAATCCATGACGGTAGGTACCGTTCATGGAAGCATTATTGGTCCGTCACAGCATGGTGAATGGGGAATGCCGTCAAGTTGTAAGTACGTCATTAAATAGGACCCAGGCACAGTCATATGCTAACAAAATAGTCCGATTTACAAGTCAGAGACACACAGATTAGCGTTCATGGGTATCTGAAAAGCTAACCGACTCACGCTTTTGACCAGCTGACCACACCCATTCTCACGGACGGTCCGGAGGGGTGGTGGTCATTACAAATAAGGTGTAATTACTATAGCCACCTCTGTTTTCGTAGAGCAGCCGAGACAAAATGTATCAAAAATAAAATCCTAAACGGGATCATACTGCGCCGTCATTTCTGCCACTGTATACTATTCATTCTACTTTCAATTTATTTCCACATTTCAATAAAAAAACAATATACAATTAAAACACGTGGAGAAAATAACAATCCTATATACAAATATACAATTACAATGAAATATGAACTTTTCAAGTGCGTGCCGACCCAACAAAAGCATTCTTGAACACTTGCGAGCATGGCCCCGCCGACCGGGAGTATTGATCCCTTAGTTTTATTTTTGATACTTTGTCTCGGCTCACTTACCGCAAAGCGGTTGAATGTATACACCTATTTGAAATGTTAATGAACTTTTAGATTAAACATTGACACAAACTCACGTACATTATTAAATGAACTTGTTTTGCAACAAAATACTAGTATAGCCTATCGCCCTTTTCAGGACCCCAAAACCAAGAAACTTCTCATATACAGTGTGTCATAGCCACCCCAGCCCGCCGGCAGTGCAGCCGTGGCAGACACCGGCAGCACTCCACATCCCGAACACCGGACCCGTATCACGCACATGGGGCGCAACCGCGGGACCCAGATGCGGTCCGGTTTCCCGGCCATGGTCAGTCTGGACTACTCGATTGGTCGCGCATTCATTCATAGTTCATCGGGCGTAGCGAGGATTCTGTTACCTCACTTTGCGCTACTAGTATATGACTTGAATGACTTCCGGTAGATTCGGCCAGAATTTTGAGACCGCAAAATGCTACCATAGCTACGGCTGCCAAAGCGGGTGATTAACTCACTTGTTCTTAAATTACGTGTTAATGACATTATTATTACTATTTTTTAATCCGTCCTGTCGCTCTATTACAATGCGAAACTTCATGTGCCCAAGTAAAATATGTTGCGACATTTTTCACATTAAACGTCGCATCTTCACCGCAAACACTATGTAGACACAGAGCTTCATTCGGACATGCGACATGTACATACGTACATACATGCACTTCATGAAAAGGGGGGGGAAAAACGGGGGGGGCCCACGCGCCGCTGCATTGTCGCCGGATTCGGATCGGTAATCACGACCCCGGGCTCACCACGCGCCACTGTCCTGACTGCGCTCGGAGATCCCGCGTTGTGCGAGGATCCGTTCGGTATTTTACCCGCAAGCGGATCCGATCTGCCGGGCATAAAATTCGCGTGCATTTTCACGATCGAACTTTCAATACGCGATAGTCATCGTTTGAAACTATCGCCGATTTTATAGTGATTTACATCGAGACTTGCCATCGTGCATTTGTGCCGGTAAGCTGTCCAACCGGTGACACCATCGGGCTTATCACGCCAAAAATATGCCAAGTTAGATCCCTAATCTGTATCTGTATCTCCCGTACTGTATGATTAATTATATGTTATGTCATTATTACTATTATTATTATTATTATTATCATTATTATTATTATTATCGCTTTTTCATCATTTCGGATAACAGGGACTAGAAAAGCGAACTTAATCACGGTTACCCTCAGGTATCCAGTCCCGGGTAGTTTGCATATGGATATGTGACAACACGGGTTTTCACCCTTCTCTTTTCGATGAAGTGTGTGGGTTCTTTTACGTTCTGAGGTGTTTCTGTCTCAACATGTAACCTCCGGCTTTATGTCCTATGCGAGGGACGAGGTAATGGGGATAAAATTCCTTACCCAAGGACACAACTGCTGTGGCCCTTCATGGATTCAAACCTCGGACCTCTAGGTCGAGAAACCGAGTCTTATCCACTGAGCCATGACGCTCCCCTCTGATGTCCCCTCTAGCAATATCCATAAACTTCCTTTTGGGGGGTCTACCTCTCTTCTTTTTTCCTGGTGGCACCATTTCCAACATCTTTCCCCCTTGCACTCAAAACTCTCCTTTGGATATGCCCAACAACCGCCGCATGCACTCTTAATTTCCTCTCCAATTTCATCCCGAAACCTTCCTATGTTTACTGTCCCTCTCACATAATTCGGTCCGTTCTTGTCACTCTTCAAAGAACTGCAACATGTTCAACTCTGGGACATTTAAATTTTCTTCCTGTTTTTTTGTTAGCTCAAGCCAGTAAATCTTATCGGCCTAGCCACTGTCCTATAAATTGTACCCTTTGTTATGGAAGATACCCTGTCACTCCCCCACACAGTAGGGTTCTTTTCTTCTCTTCCCCTTTGCAGTCCCCAATCCTTGAAATGTTGAGCCGAAGTATTTGAAGTTCTCTACATTATACCTCTACACCTTGCTGTTTCACCATACCTGCAGCTGCCACCTCATTCACACACATGCATTCTGTTTTGTCTAGCTAACTTTCACCCCACCCCATCGTCTCTTGAACATACTTCAAGTTCAAGCTCTCTTAGTTTCCTCAACCAGCTCCCTGCTCTCAAAGCACATCACAATGTAATTTGTGAACAACACAGTCTGCGGGGATTCCATCTCACGTCATCTGTCAGCCTGTCCATCACCATTGCAAACAAGAAAGGACTAATTAATACTGAACCTTGGTGAAATCCAACTCTCTTTTTTAACCTACTGCACACGTCACAACTGTCTCGCATGCTTCATACATGTCCTGCAGTATCTTCAAATACTTCTCTGCTACTCCTGGCTCTCTCCAACAATGCAATTCCTCTCTTGGCACCCTATCATGCCCTTTTCGAGATCCACAAGCACACTTTGCAGCTCTTTTGCCCTTTCTCTGTACCCGTCTCTGTTTGTCTCCATAAACATCATAAATTCAAATATTGCACCTGCAGTGCTTCTAAATGGCATGAAACCCCCTCTCAAATTGACACCTATTTGTCACCTTATTTCCCACAACTCTTTCGAAAAGTATGACTCGTCCCCTTTATTTCTCTAAAATTACCACAGCTCTGCACATCACTCTTACTCTTTCAGACTGGCAAGAACATGTTTTTCTGCCTGTCATCATTTCACTATCCAAGATTCCATTAAACAGCTTTGTCAGGAAGCCCGCTCCCATGTAACCCAGACACTTCCATGCCTCCACTTGTACATTATCTTGACGAACTGCCTATCCATTTTACATTCTGTTCATTGCCGATCTCACTTCTTGCTTACTGATCTGCTGATAGGTCGTACTTCCTCATTAACTTTGTTTGTAGCATCTATCCTCCCTCTCCCCTCTCCCATTTTCTACGTATTGTCTTGCCATATGTGTTAACACTCTCTTCATCAGTCAAAACATTTTGTTTTCATCCTCATTACATGTCTTTCCCATCACTCTCTCACTGTCTAGCCAATCAATACATATCATTTCCCCTTCTTTGTGTCATATTTATAAAATGAATCATCATATGCCTCACTCTTGGCCTTTGCCACCGCTTTCTTCAATTTACGACATATTTCCACTCTTGTTTACTTTTATCGTCTCTCTGCTAATCCCGCTTCTTCTTTGCCGTTCTCTTCTGCATTATGGTCTCCTGTACGTCCTTATTCTATCATCATGTGTCTTTGTACCCCTCCTCCTTCCAGGTGCAACCTCTAAAAAACTTGCTCCCTTATCTCATTACAACTTCAGCTACATCCAACCATTCTTCCAATCTATTCTCGTCCATTTCCTTTCCCACGTTCTCTCGGAACTGTGCACAACTTTCTTCCTTACTGTTTCTCTGTCAATTTCAAGCTCACTTTACATACCACCACTCGATGTTGTCTTGCTGCAGTCACCTTACAACTGAGAATCTCTCTCAAGTCACGTCTTATAAATCCACTTACGTTCATATACCTCCCCTCTTACTCTGTGATCCTCCCTCATTCTAAACAAGGAATTGTTACTGTCATCATTATTTTCGAAGAGATCACTATTATCTGCCCTTCTTAATTTTTCTCTTTTGAAACATGACTTTCCATTATATCTTCATTCCCTCTATTCCTTTCACGAACATGCCCATGCAAATCTCCTCCTATTACTACTCTCTTTTCCTGATGTACCCTCCCTACCTATTCATCCATCCATCCCTACCTATTCATCCTTCTCGCTACAATAAATATCCTTTTCCAAATTCCCGCATCCTATTTTTGGTGCGCAAGAGCGTATAACATTTACAACTGTTTCCTAAATCATCATATCCAGACTCATTATCCTATCAATCACATTTTTACGCTCAGTACATTATCAACATAACACTTTTTAACAATTATGCAAACATTTTTTCCGTAAAAAGGACAACGTTCTGCAGCTTGAATTTACAATGAAAACATAAGCTTAAGTAAGATACATGGTAGTCATTTCAATACATTTATGTACAAGTTCATGCACGTATTTTCTGTGTCTTTGTTATAGGCCTATAACCATTTAAAGATCGATATACGAAAATGTGGGCATATGGGAGACCATATGGATGCCATTTTGCATGGATTAATATGCAAATTTATACAAATTATGTATATTAGAATGTTGGAAAATTAGTACTAATACCATAATTGTGTTCCTTGACCTAACAAACATGGGTATAGACACCAAAACTGACTTTCTGCTGGTTTTACATGTCCCAAGATGTGGTCATAAATAGGTTAGATTTCGGCCATTTTGAATATATAATTCACATGCACGTTTATGCAAATTAGGTGTACATGTAGGTATAATGACTGGGAACTGTTGTTAATTATAAAATCTGTTCTTCCACCTTCAAATATGATCTTAGACATAAAAATGTACTTGTAAAGGATAATTACATGTAAGCGCCAATGGGTTACATGGTGACCATTTTGAATCCATTCATATGCAAATTTATGCAAATTACACATGTCAGAATGTTTGAAAGTGTATGATTATATCATATTTGCATTCCATGACCTTAGAAACATGAGTATACATACCAGAAATTACTTAATTTGGTGTCCATCTGCCAAGATATTGGCATAGATAGGCCTTATGGCGGCCATTTTGAATTTATGCAAATTAGGCACTGATCCACCACTCGGATGTTAGGGGACTTTTAATATGTTGTTTTGGTGGCTCTTCCAGGCTCTCCCAGGCTCTTCCAGGTTAAATGCAAGTGGAATCATTTCTTTAGCAATTTAATTTGGGTTATTTCATATTTTGACTGGACTTTATATTAAGTTTTATGATTTTCAATATGGCGTCGGCGGCCATCTTGGATTTGGCGGTCAAGATGAACCCAAACTGTGTTAGAAATTGTTTTATAAGGTTTAGCATGCAGGAAATAGTGCAAAATGATACCTTATTTGTTGATATAGGGATAACAGTTCTAGAAAAATAAGATTTTATGTATTTCAAAATGGCGTCGGCGGCCATTTTGAAAAAAATGGCCATTTACACAATTTTCCCGCCATTTTTGAAAAATGCATGGGAGCTATATTTTCTTAAAATAGGTCCATCTAGCCAAATCCGTTGAGAAACAAAGGTAGCATTAACATGGTCACGGATCCTAGGAAAATGACTCTACTATTACCTACGTACATGTCTACGCACGTTTAAGCCTGTACACCACGCGGTCACAGGCCGCGAGCGATGTAGAGTAAAGTACCCATGATTCGACCACTTAAGCACTTTTGCATTAATAGCTTTCTTTCTATACACATTGATAAAGTAATACATGGATGTAACTAAAGTATATGTACCTACCTTTCACCAATCTGGAAATAAACTTTCGAAACTGGAATAAAGTATCAAAAGAGACTCGATCGCGATACGTATTATTGTGCCCAAGAATCGGCCGGGTATGCCCGTCAATCGACCCTATGTACAAACTCTATGTATGCTGCGCGCCGCGTGCGCGCGCCGCACGCACAGCGGCAAACAGGCATTCACGTGGACGGCCATAACAGGCGCGATCCCAGTGGCTCTCCGATGCGTGTTGTGCACCGCGTGCGGGTCGATTG
>JZLH01S0361441.1:29870-40268 GCA_001188425.1 Eucidaris tribuloides
AAACGTCAGGATAGCTATACGCGTTTCGAACTGGGTTTCTTTGTACGATGGCATTCACACGGGGAAGTTTATACGTACTTCGTACGAAACTCAGTTCGAAACGCGTATAAAAAGCACGTATGAACGCCCTATATATCACCCCGACACAGATCTCAATTCATCGATATTGACATTTGAGCATGTAATGATACAGCATTGATTTTCGCGGGAAGCATGAAAGAAAGGAGAACATAACAACATGTTCCAAAGATGCTCGAACACCAGCTTCTCAAGAAATGTATTAGGTGATGTATATTTTTCACGTCTCCATCAACTGTCGAATTCAGCTCATTCAGAAGATTCTTATGGCAGATGTGGCTTACGATCAGACGTACTTATACTGTTTGAGACAAAGGATCGCGGAATGATATTTTCGATAGAGGGCGGGCGTGGAATGGTCTCGATATGCGTAAGGAAAGAAAAGAGTGCACTTTTGTTGTTGATCGTGGTACGCGATGATATCACGTACACACTACAAAATACATGGTGTTCAATTTAAAGGCAACATTTAACAATGTTTCATTTTTTAAAAGAACTATGTGCTTCATAATCCTTCACGCTATGTGTGCTTTTGATAAGGTCCAAAAATGAAGCCCTGAAAAAAATCGTACTTACATTCAATGAGCGAGCTTTCCAGTTTTCTCTCAAAGACTGCTGCGTCATAGACTTATCTCTATCGGAGATCAAATCACATGTTGTTATTCACAAGTGTATATTTTGCTATTGAGAGCATAACTGTCAACTTTTGTGTGTTTATTTGACCATCTAAAGAATACCAATGTATGTTGACGTCAAGGTTTGACCATTTTTTGATAGTGCTTCCGCAATGCTAAATAATGTAACAGACACCAGAAATGTTGTTGAATTATAACAATCTACACTCCACTTGATCATCAACGAATGACTTCTATCACAACTGTAGTTTTAATTTTTACATTGGAAGAGTTTAAAGTAACATCAATAGCTGATATCTAGATAACTGCCTTGGTGACAATATAACGTCCAAGCATGCAGTGCATGATTTCACATCCACACGGTGGGCCAAAGCCTTAAAAAGGCCGGATTTATATTTTCACTGGGATCTGACAGAATGTAGTTACAATATACCACGTTAATACCACATTATTTTTCTCTCAACATCCCTGTTCACCCCATTGAGCAATGGTTGCAACACACAAAGTTTCAGCAGATGTATCCAAATAATCATCGCACCACTGAATTTGTGGTTCGACAACTTAGAATATAAATGACAATCATTAAGAAATTTAACGATGTAAGTCCTAACTTTCGACACATTCACATCTGGATTAATGTACTGTACTGATTCACTTTCATGCCATTTATAATTCTAAATTAGATCAGTTTATATTGATATCTTTAACTCGCGTAAATACTAGATTACATTCATTTTCTTCATTTCTGGTCGATACATTAAACCAAATTGACTAACATGCCATATTTCTGTTGTAATCAATAGAACATCGTCTGAGTTTAGATAAATAAACAGATTAAATATCTTTAAAATTAAATTGATCACATGTCATATTTATGTAATAATCCATAATTTATCCTGTCAGGTAAGATAAATAAAGAAATTAATTTTCTTTTGAATCAAATTTTGACTTACTCTCGCTTTTAGGTAATTAATAATATAACAGACGGTCCACGTGCATTTTAATATTCGGAAACGTAATTGCATTCAACTAGGTACTTTCCTTTATCCTTTATTTGTTTTTCGCTCTCTCGCGCCCCCTCCCCTCTGTTTTCTACCAAGTTACCATGCTCCTCAATTTTTTTTTCCACAAATCATTATTCGTGCAAAGTGCCAAAATAGCAAGAAATTGTATTACAAATGTACAGAACAGTTTGAATGGTAAACTATCCCTATGCCGGTCCCCCAAATGGTATATTTTTGCTATGTCTGTGCCTCAAAGAACACATTTGTTGCCTATAGTCGGTCATCCAAATGGTGCTTAAAGGCTACAATTTTTTTTGTCCCCTGCCGGAAAAAATGTCGATAACAGTGTGTTTATAGCGTAGAGAATGTGAATCCTCTGGTGATATTATGAGGATTTGGTTCATTTCAAGAGTGTGACACTATGCTCACTGAGTGGTCATAGATATCACATTGTGATGCCCCTGTGTGTGTTTCCTGACAAGTGGTAACTACTGTGTAAACACAGAGCCATGACATGGTTTGTTTTTCCGGCAAGATCGGTCACTAAAATAGTACAAATGTGAATGTGCTTTGTCGGTAGTCGCAGGGATACATTTTCGTAGGCCCTACGTCGGTCATTAATACGTTGTTTGTTTGTTTGTTTGTTTACCGTGGGGTCGCAGAAATTGTAAATGTTTGTCATGTCGGTGGCCCACAAAGTACAGATTTGCCTTTTTGGTTGACCAAATAGTACTTTTTGCCATGTCGGTCACCCAATGGCATATTTTCAATTCACTGTAATCGGAAATGTATCTCTCTCATAAAAATATGTACTTACAACAATGCGTTACGATGAATTCACAACACAAAGAAAGCGAATTGTTTGATCTACTTGGCAGAAATATTAGAAATCTGGCATGTCTTCGCACTGAATAGGCAAAATCAGATGAAACAATGCGATCAAGTATATCATTATGGTGATTTCTGTTTGAAATGATAATAATCATTTCATTTTGGTCGTATATTGAATGTAATTCAAGCTAAAATTGGTTCGGGTTTTTTTTCTCTCTCTCTCTCTCTCTGCGTAGCATGCAACTCTTATCCATGTCCCTGGCACAAATCATGTGTGGCAAACACGACAGGATATCACTGTGAGTGCCCGAGTACATCACCAAACTGTACAGACGGTAAGGAAAAAACAGCATCGTCATTCCTACTTCATGATCTCATATTTGTTACCGAGCAATGAAAAATAATTTACCAATCGGTTTACAACATTATTGGAATTCGAAAATTCATTTTTACATTAAATACCCGAAAAACGAGGGTAAAAACAATAAAAGACGTGCAGTTTTATCAAGTAAATCTACAATAAACTCAACTTCATACATTGTTGGTTGAAATCAGAAGGGTGTGTGTGTGTGTGTGTGTGTGTGTGTGTGTGTGTGTGTGTGTGTGTGTGTGTGTGTGTGTGTGTGTGTGTGTGTGTGTGTGTGTGTGTGTGTGTGTGTGTGTGTGTGTGTGTGTGTGTGTGTGTGTGTGTGTGTGTGTGTGTGTGTGTGTGTGTGTGTGTGTGTGTGTGTGTGTGTGTGTGTGTGTCTTCTACTGGCAGAGCCCTTTAATTAACAAAACTTTTGTGCTTCTTGAAGGGTCCTGGATTTCCAAATATTTTATTTTCGTTCAGCTATCAGACATAAAGGATCCAACTTTTTTACCAATGCCTTGCATTTGTTAAAAATAAGTAATGCTATTCTTATACATTGTTAATTTTTTTATCAGAATTTAAAAGATAAACAAATTCGATAAAATGAGAAGAAAACAATTATATCTTAGTACATGTATTTCGAATATACATAAATATGATTATTAATCTTGTTCACATTACATTTTCTGATTGTAATGTCGATTAAAATGTACTTTCATCATGTTATCATTTTGTTACACTGATTTATTTTATGTTCATAATTATATGAAAATAAGATCAAATGATAAATCCTAGCTGCTAAAATGAATACTATTACGATAAAAGTCCACGAGAAATGTGAAAGCACACGTTTGTTACTCCGCTTTATAGATCCGTGTGAAACTAACCCGTGTCGAAACAATGGAAGCTGTGTCGGGACGAATAATAAATACGCGTGTATGTGCCCTCAGTGGTTCGTGGGAGATAACTGCGGTATGTAATCAAGGCTGAAACTAGTAGGGAAACTCCCTACTGTAACACATTTTAATTTGGTTTTTGTTTTTCAATTTCATTTTGTATTGTTTCTGCAACTTTTTCACAGTATACACAACGCAACATAAATCACACTTTTCAACATATACAATAATAATAATAATCGATTTTTCCAAAACTATTTCCAGGTGGGCCAAAAAGAATGTTACACCTGCGATCGCTAATTTCTTCGACATCATCTACAATATGTCATTGTTTTTTGTTTCAGTGGTTAGAACATTTTTTTTTTCAATATGATACCGTGATCGTTGATTTTGAGTAATTCGTTCGGATCCTGCGGCTATTTTTCCGAGGCAATGTCATTTCCTGAGTTTGTCAATTTTTCAACAGCGGCGGTCATTAAAACACTGCGATATTCTCGTGTCTTAGCGTGCCATACCAGACAAACCGGAATGACAATGGTAGGTTAGGCTCACATCGTCTTCCTTATCAAAGCGAGGGCATTCCTGCGCTTTGTCTCGACGGAGCTTATTCTATTGCACGCCGTAACGCGAGAATATTTTGGTTTTCTAATGATCGCTGTGGTTGGAAAAATAGCAAATTTAGGAAATTACATTGCCTCAGAAAAATAGCCCTGAGATCCAAACACCTCAATCAAAATCGTTGATCATGGTGTCATTTTGTTGGAAAAAGAATATGTTTTAACCCTTGAAATAATCACCAATGACATTTTGTGGATGATGTTGAAGAAATTAACGATCGCATGTGTAGCATTATTTCTGGACCACCCTGTATAGAGTGAACAGTAATTGGATTATTCATACTGTTAATTTTGTAAATGTGATGCTTTCCTTAAATTGAATTTCAGCTAAACGTAGGTTGTAGGAGATACCTATATGGGGAATATGACAATTATCATATGTGTAGTGGGAAGTTTTCAACATAGGGGAAAGTCCAGGGTTTTGATATTTTTGAAACTTTCCTCCAAATGTGCCTCCAAATTGCTTATCGTTGGGGGTCCCAAATCGTTGCATATATGAAGGGGGAAACTAAATTCTTGTACATGAAAGTGAGCAGAAGCGTCCATCCTGGGGGAAGGGGGGTAGGGGGCGACCGCCCAATGAATGCAAATATGGGGGGACAAACATATCGTTTGTAATGCAAAATATATGTTTTATATATTTTCGATGCAAATATATGTTTTAAAAAGCATTGGAAGCATTATTAAACCATTATACGATGGCACAAAAAATACCATTAAATATACAAAATGTGTCATTATGATTATCAAAATTGCAAATTGTTGTATACATAAAGGTGAGAGAAGCGTCCATCCTGGGGAAGGGGGGGGGTAGGGAGGCGACCGCCCAACCAATGCAAATATGGGGGGACAAACATATCGTTTGCAATGCAAAATATATGTTTTAATATATTTTCGATGCAAATATATGTTTTAAAAAGCATTGGAAAGCATTATTAATATGACGTTTCCATAATACCGTGTGTTCATAGAAGGTTTGAAAACAGTTGATGTTATACATGGCACAAAAATACCATTAAATATACAAAATTGTCAATTATGTATTACAATTTGCAATTTTGTCCCCCCCCCCCGCCCCCAAATCCGATACATAGATCGACGCCACTGTAGTTGAGGGCATATTTTCGTAGGGAAAACTGACTTTAGAAAAGTTGGATGAGGCGTAGACGAAACGTAGTGAAAATTTTGAGTCGCAGCCCTGGTAGAAATCACATAATAAACAACAAACTGCGTATCCGTAACAGTAATTCAATCGGTGTGAATTTCACTATGTTTCAAGGTCCTTTTCTAAACATCAAAGAAACTAAATCTTTAAATGATACGGTTTTTCTGATTAAGACCTAAGAACAAAAAAATCAACTAATTATTTAATACATTGTGATTAAAAATTCTTGAAAAATTAGTTACATTGTGTAACATATTGCATGTAGAATATTTACCATACAATTCTACATAACTTGTGTAATTTGACTATTATTCGAGTGGATATTGATGTGGTTGCCATTATTCTTTTCGTTTCACCGTGTCTAATCGCGCAGTATCCGGCCAGTAGGCCTATACATGCGTACTTACGGAAGTGTCCATACAAAACTAGGTGTAGTTTCGATCAATTGGAAACATGGGCGGTATCAGCTCAAATTCTAACAGTTCTAATTACCAGTCCAAACGCGTGTTCTTTTTTCCCCATGGCAATTGATAGGCCATTTTGATGTTTTCAAGGGCGTAGGCTGGGGCGGTGCATGTGAACGTGAGCACCCCCCCCCCCCGCTGAGGCAGAAGAGGTTTGCCGCTGAAAGCAAAAAGAAATTTGCATCCCTTTTATGCGTTCAGTTTTGATTTCTAAAATTCAGTTCCACCTCCCGAAGATGTTCACCTCCCCATGCCCACACCAGCCACGCCTTGTCTGTACGTTTTTATATCCTTAAAAATTAACAAAAATTTTATTTGAATTGAATGTAATTGCAATATTAAATTTCCATTCTGTTTCATGGGGGGGGGGGGGGGGCTAACATGAATTGTCATTGTACAGGGATGAATCCAGAAAAATGGAATCAAGGAAGGTTACCAGGTTCATTGTTGGATAAAGTTATGTTACTTTACAAAACTTAAAGGTTAGTGATATGATTAGGAACACTTGAAAATGCCTCAAGATCCAAATGAGTTGAAATATATACCAACTATACACCAGCTGGAGTGAATCTCCCAGCTGGAAGGATTTGTCTCCAATTTGTTTACTTACGGAGAATCAAGCATGAATATTCTAGTATTTTAATTTTATCGGGGCACAATAAAATAGGACCCATTGAGAGCCACACAATAGGTTTGTCTGCCACGGGGATGTTGACATTAGATATTTAGAATGAGTCAACGTTTGACTACAAGATTTTCACAGGAGAATCCTTGCATAGTTTGCTTGATTCTAGAGTAGTTTCAGCTCAAGTTGAGGACTACCCCCAATCATGTCATTTACCTTTAATGTTCAGAATCATTATAATGCCTATATGAATGTTGCAGCAATCATAAAAATGTTGAATGTTCTGTTGTCCGGCAAAAGGGCCTTCACACTTAATTGTCTGTAACTTGAAAGCCATTAGATTTTTTCACATGAAATCAAAGTATTGTGATATTTTTAGATCCTTCTGCCAGTCTGTTAAGTGCAAATATCAAATAAGGAAATATTTCTCAAATTACATAAAAATTACTGTTAAGATCCTTCTGCCGAGAACATATGCTACATCCCTTCTGCCTGACCACCGACAATTTACAGTTTATTGACTCATTATCTCAAGCCTCCCAGTCCATAGTACAGTATTGTAGCTCATTTCCTTACAAACGAAAAAAAAAATCAAGCATCATTGTGCATCCTACTCGGGCAAGCCGGAACGGAGACCTAAGCTTCCACCATTGTTTTCATTTTTCGTGATTTCATTTCTTTCGTTTATTGCAGGCAGCGAGACACACTTATTAATCGTAGATCTGGGATCCATTGTGAAGTACAGCTTTACTACTCGCACTTCTGAGATGATTGGAGAAATTTCTGACGCAATGGAGTCGGCAATCTACGATCCGATACACCCAACGTTGTATCTTATATCAACGCGGGGTGGGTTGTATTCCTGGGTTACAGAAAGCACCAGGTTATCTCAACACAACCCCGCCTTTCTACAGAAAGGGGATCAATATACAGGTAACACATTCCAATTCACTAATATTAATATACTAATTATTATTGCGTTGTGATCATTTCGAATGACAGGGACTAGAAAAGCGAACTTAATCACTGTTACCCTCAGAAATCCAGTCCCGGGTAGTTTTTGCATATGGATATGTGACCAGAACACCGGGTTTGCACCCTTCTCTTTTCGATGAAGTGCGTGGGTTCTTTTACTTGCTGAGGTGTTTCTGGTTCAACACGGGACCTCCGGCTTTACGTCCAATCCGAGGGACGAGGTAATGGGGATAAAGTGCCTTACCCAAGGACACAACCGCCACGACGTGGGCTCGTACCACGGACCACTAGGTCGAGAAACCGAAGCCTTATCTACTGAGCCATGACGTCTCCCCCTCGTCGTTTCCACGATTACAAGTCATTCCTTAGACTTACACGTCGTCCCATCGACTTACAAATCTATAAAGTCGTTTACTGCACTGATAAATCGTCGTTAACATGACTTAGGGTCGACATTTTCTTGTTACATACGTAACATCTTAGACCATTTGCGCACTCGTGACTCGTCGTCGTATACACTGTAAAAATACTAAACACTTTTACAGAACCCTTTTCTGTAATACTTTATAAACACTTAAACACGTTTATATGGAAATCATAAACTAATAATAACTGAACGTGTTTATGATTTCCAGATATAAGTGTTACTAAAGTGTTACAGAAAAGTGTTTATAAAAGTGTATAGTATTTTTACAGTACCGTATACGCTGCTTATCATTATAATTTAACATGACTATGTGTAAGACCACTTTCAATACTTTGGGTACGGAAGCATACGCATGTGCATGCACTCATACACACCACATTAAATTACAACAATGCCTGACCATATTATCTACATAACGAAAAATTCTCTTTAACCAAACTTGTGATCGCATTCATGGTGATTTAATTTAAATAATGAAACTTACCTCATGCGTGTGCATACATCTAAGGGTACAAAAGATCAAACATTTTAAAATACAAGAAAAAAGGAGTATTTGTTCCTACCTCTGACACCAATTACAGGGTAGATCATAATGGGCACTGATCACCATATTCGTCTCAATCATAAATCAAAGTCTAATTTATCTTCATTTTTCTTGTGTTTTGTCCAAGGTTTTGTGATCGAGCCAACTCCTCGGTATATGTATACTACACTGAATTATAAAGTCAATTCACAACAGGAATGCTCCATTCGGCGGTATACAATTCCGTCATTAACAGATGAAAAAAGGCTGTTCACGATTCGCGGAAATTTGCGACAATGTCCGCGCCATTTGGCTCTAAATCTAGAAACCAGGTTAAGTATATCATTATTTATATCCCTCTATGAATATTCATGAGCATTTGCTCAAACGCCATTGGTTGATTGATGCTTATACGATCAAAAATACTTTCACTAGAAATTACAAATTCTCTCCAAAGCTCCGTATATTTTTCACTATTTTTGTCTGGGCAGCACTGCGCATACTGCGCATGCTCATAACACGAAACAAAATGGCGTTTCGATATCCGCGAAACTCAAAAAGACGATTTTAGTATGTAATTACCATGCTATGTTTCATTTCAGTGTTATTTTTAACATTTCATTGGTGTTACAATGAAGATTTCACATTGACCGTTCGGAATATTAGCGCAGATTTATGAATCATAAATTCAAATGCGGAAAATTTACAGAAATTTAACTAGCATCGCTTACGGCAGCGGCTTACTGCGCCAGCCCGCAGGCAACGTGTGCGGGCTGTGTGCATATTGCACAGCAAATTGGTTAGTTGCGTAGAAACTTTTCCGTTTCGGAAGCATACGGCGATAATCTAACGTTACACATTAATAGCACAGCACTACTCTTAGAGTTCGCGTAACATCATTAAAAAATTTATTAACCCTTAATTTGCACGCAAATGCTGCAATTTTTCACATTCGTACAATCAAATTCAACAATCGTAATAATTAGTTTTCTCCATAACATTTGTACTTGAAAAGCTAATAAGTGGCCATAGTGCTCAAGCAACAGCTATAGAATAAGACCAGTATCAATGGTGCAATAAGAAAAGTAACATTTGATAAAATTATCAAAATAGCAATCGTCATTGTCATCCACTCAGAATTAATTCAGCATGCAAAGAGTTAAGCGGGAGGGATATAAAACGAATATACCAAGCATTAAGTTCGAAAGTATTATACTTTCGAACTTAATGCTTGGTATAATAGTGAAATTATCTATCTTCGGAGGGAATGGCAGTAATATATTTCCTCTGGGCTTCGCCCTTCAGAAAAATATTACTATGCCAGTCCCTCCTCTGATAGATAATTTCCACTTTACTTTCTCCCAGCTTGTTATATTTGTATACTGGTTTACATGCTAGTATACATGCGTATAAACATTCATTCCATTCGTCCATCTTTGCGTCTTTGCGTAACAAAAACATTCTTTTAGTATAGGGGCCTAACATACTAGAAGACTTAACGTTATCTGACCGGCATATTTGCCATAGCATTTGTTTCCTACAGAAAATTGCTTCTAACTTGAAACCATTGTTTTTCCACATAAAATCAAACAATTGGATATTTCTAGATACTTCTGTTAGTCTGTAAAGTGCAAATATTTATCAAATTAGAGAAAAATTATTGCCAAGGCCCTTTTCTCGGCCATACCTTCTTAAAACAGCACACACACACACACACACACACACACACACACACACACACACACACACACACACACACACACACACACACACACACACACACACACACACACACACACACACACA
>JZLH01S0361441.1:56310-73275 GCA_001188425.1 Eucidaris tribuloides
AGAGGAGATACATTTTAATGGTTTGAATGGGTATCGAATCATGAAGAAAAATGGGGGACATCATTTCCATCTCTAGAGTTTAGCGTCTTGCAATAAACGGCACCCTCTAGGAGAATGCAGAACGCATACATGAAATACCGGACACTGTGGGACTAGTGTGACTAAATCCAGTTTTATGAAAAACTATCATTGTACTTCTGCATTTTTTTCCATGCAACAGCGCTCTTCTCATTGTTCGTTGAAAGTAAATAAAGCCCCACATATGCTACTTAATCTGAAAAAGACATAAATAAACGCAAATTTATGTGGATGGACAAAATGTAACGTAACTAACCGTAACATAACTAACCATGTTTTTGATGTTGTAGCTAAAAATGAAGTTACTAGTATATATCAAACGACTTATCAAGACACCAGAAACAGCATGAATACCACAGTTTGTTTCAGTTGAAAACAGGTTGGGGAAACTTTGAGGACAAAGACTTGTCATTTTTTCCATGTCCTCTTTATGTAACGTAACTAACCATAATTAAAGTTCTTGTTATTACCCACTGAAACATGTCTCATGATTTTGCTTGATGTTGTGAAGTAGGTGCCAGTCTAGAGAACTGACAGTACCAAAACAGAAAAATAATATCAAAGCATATTCATGTAAGAGCCAAATTTTGAGTGAAGTTTGTCATAAAATGTAACGTAACTAATCATGGAATTGCCCATATAGGTTTGATTTCTGCCCCAATAATTAAATACTACAGAGCGAGTTCATAATTTGCACCCCGAAATGAACTTATCAACCAAAATAAGCTAAAATCATATCTGAGTATCTGAATATAAGAATGATCCAAGTCCATTTTGGACATTGGTCTTTATTGTCCCATATAAAACCAAAGATAACAACCCAAGTTATTCAAATTTCGAGTACGTAATTTGTAGATATCTAGTAATTATACACTTCTGCTCTGGTTGATTAGAAATATCATCTTTGATTTCATATGGGACAATAAAGACAAATTTCCAAAATGATCTTGGGTTGTTTTTATATTCATACGTTTCATATCAATGATTCACATCAATCTTCACCTCTGACAAAAGCTTATTTAGGACTGAAATGTCAGATTTCGTGAAGACAACCGCTGAAAACTTCAAACAGAATGCATGTGACGTATGCCGTCTAATTCGGTGAGCAACGCGTCGCTCAATGAATATGAACTTTACACAGCCTTAACTGCAAGAACTGGTTTGTGTATCTGGTGAAAGCTAAATACCTGCTAATCAAAGCTTGCAAGATCAAAAACTGACACCAGTACCATTGGACAACAGTACTGTCAAGCAATCTTTGCTACGGTTGGACTCAACCTAACTCAAAATTAGTGGATGAAAGCTGTATCCAGCGTCTGATACCTAGACTACCACTGCAAAATACAACTTAAGCAACGGCCCCATTTAAAATGCTTTATCGTTCATATTTAAAAAACTTAACGTATGAATCCCTTAATTTGAACAGTGGATGTTATGTAATAATAACCATAAATTTATATAGCACAGCTACTATGTGTATATATTCAGCTGCGCTGTTTCTGAACTCCTGTTTACTTAATTCTACTCAAATACATATATACATGAATATATATTAACAGAACAAATATGATTTTAACTTACATTTGAAGACATTTAGGGAGGGTGAGCTACGAATTTCAATGGGCAAGCTATTCCACAGTTTTGGGGCGGCAATGGCAAATGTACGGTCCCCGAGAGTGATTTTTGTTTTGCCATGGGGAATTTGAAATAACAATGTATCTGTGGAACTGCGCATGCTATGACTGTGAGACTGGACTTTGATTTGAAGCAGTTCTGTAATGTAACTAGGAGCATAACCACATAATGATTTATACACAATTAACAACATTTTGAAGGAGATTCTTTGACGAATTGGCAACCAGTGGAGTTCTCTATAAGAAGAGGTGCAGTTGAAGTAAATTTAGTTGACAGTATACAAGTCTTGCACATGCATTTTTGGACTCTCTGTAATCCATCTTTACCTATCTTCATCTAGATTAAGTCTGAGCAAAAGCGGTTGATTGTGCAAATCAAAAACATAATCTTTAAGGGGGTGGTCGGTAGCGGAATAAAGTGGCACACAAGCTCATCAAAGCGACAACAACAGTTATCATTCAGCATATACCTTTCGCTCACCATTGTAACCAATCAATCTGCCACATACTTACCATTTAAAGATTGGGTTATTGATTTGCAGGGATGTGCAAGTCCATTACTTCCCTTCATTATCAATACCAAACGGTAGTTTAGTACTTACAAATGGTGTGTTGAAAGTCTGAGATCCATACGTCATGAATTTGTTGTTTTATGAGAAAAACTAATAACGACATGTTACCAGAATGTTATTCTTTCTGTGAGTTTCAATTTTGCTCAAAATGCGAATTGCGGTTACTGTGCACCGTAGCAAGACGAGCGCAGCCCTCTGATTGGCTAACGGATATAACGGCTGATCGGACTATTTTGGAACGGCACGTGCACGTTTGACGTCGCGTCGCGGAGATTTTTTTCAAAATTGCTCCTGAGCAAATGAAAAAGGATGAAGTTTTTAACTCGCCCAGATTTTCACCCAAAACTCAATATTTTACCCCAAGTCTCTATGAGAGTGTTATTGTATATTATCTTATTCACATTGGATATGATTTCCTTCAAGCTGATTTGATTCATATAGATGTTTTTTGATGTGGCAAATCATAACCCAATCTTTAAAAGAAAACGAACATCATTTTATCATTCAGCATACCAATTTATAAACGACCTGACAGACCCGTTTTACAGGCTGTTAATCTCAACCTTCCGAAGATACCATTCAGAGTACACAAGAACACCTCGTACCAATCAGTAAACACCATATTAACACACCATTACACCATTTTACCATACGTTCCTACATTCTACACACCATCGGATCACTTATGGTACGATATTGAAGATTTTTGTAAGGGTGCAGTCTTTAAAGTGATAGGCAACACTTGGGTGGAGCTTCAATTAAAAACTTCTCAAACTTTGATATCTGGAGGCTAGCTCATAATAGTGTTCATAATGGACAAATAAACAGCCCTGGAATACAAAAGTTTGAAAGGGATGCTGCCACTTGGCAAATATGATAAATAAACACATTTACCCTCGTCGTGGATATAAAATAGCCTAAATCTGGCTACACATTAAATCTATTAGAGGAAATAGGGCAGGTGAATCCGAGTCAATTTGAGTGCTTGTAGACTGTCATCATTTAAAGCCTAAATCAGTTTTTTTTTGAAATACAATTTTTTTCAAGGAACTTCATTATGTACTTTATCAATGATACATATATGAAGAGCATGGAGGATTGTGTATCCTTTTTCTCTTAAACTAGGGGTCCTTGTTAGTTATGGCTTAAAACATTACAAGTTCCCAAATTACATGATCACGACGTATAGTAAAAGTTACCTGCCATTCTCGTACAGCCGTAGCGAGCAGTCCAGGGCGCCGGATATCGTCCGACGGGAGCAAGGCAAGAATCGCCACCCGTCCGCTAAACACGATATTGATTAGTGATAACGTCATTGTTTGAATTAAGTCTCCAACTTTCGGCAGCGAATTGCAGCTGGCTATAGATACAAGAAGGAAAATACAACAAATAATCAACCACCCAGTCTGTGAATCTGTAAACGAGTGGAATTGCAGCTCTATTGAGAGAATGTATATATGAATCATGTAAGGGTAATGATCTCTACTGTGAAGGTATAGTGGAAATCAATTCTCAGCAAAGAGAATATAATCCACTCTTTCACTGTAACAAATGCGATGAAATTTTCAACTTCCTAAAATGAGTAGTAGATGTTCAATCCAAATGGAGTAAATTCCAGTTTAAACACAGCCTGAACCCTGATTTGACTCCTCACAGTCGGCGGTAGGTCGGGTCACATTTAACCGGTGGATGCGCGAGTGGATAGAGCGTTCGCGCCTGCACAATCGGAAGATTCGATGGGTTCGAGCCCAGGGCCAGGTCATACAAAAGACTTTTAAAATGGTACCTTTGACTTTCTAGCCAGGGCGCTCGGCATTCAAGAATACGAAAAGGGTAATAAAGCTTTATGGTTGTGGAGGGCCCCGCGGAAGATCAGTCTAATGTGATTGAAGTTGGCCTCCTGGGTAAATACAAAATATTATATACGCTCATTTTTAAGAATGTTGCTAATGCTTTCATCTGATTGTTGTTGAAAGTCTGGTCATCCTAGTTGTAGCCCATGCCTGTCCAGAGGGCGGCTGAAGCGAGTATAATAGTCATTCGGTGCAAGCAGTCCGTTTTTTAATGGTATTTACTCAAGCGGCGGTCAAATGCATTGCAATCCGATTGTGCGAGCGCAGCACCGGTTAATTGCGGCAGCGTTAAGATCTTTGTTGCTACTCGCTTAGCGGGTGGAGCGATTCTCAACGTTTCTTCCGACCTTCTGTAGCTCCGTTTGTTTTGTCAATATCTACCGTTTAATTTACATTTATTTTATATTCCTGAG
This sequence comes from Eucidaris tribuloides, assembly GCA_001188425.1. Taxonomy (NCBI): domain Eukaryota; kingdom Metazoa; phylum Echinodermata; class Echinoidea; order Cidaroida; family Cidaridae; genus Eucidaris; species Eucidaris tribuloides. The sequence goes on from JZLH01S0361441.1 coordinate 60,861, forward strand.
GAGACGTAAAGGTGGAGAGACTCTTCAGAGATTCTAACTTCTTGGATGTCCACATGCGTAAGTTGACGTCTCAAACTTTTTACCTTAAGGCGCTAACAGTTACAACAGTAACATGTACACAATAACCGTTACCCGTACCGTTTATCGTCAGCTTTTTCACATCGTGAAGCCTGCGATAGCGCACTGCACAGGTAAGTAATGTTGTGTACATATAGGGAGCCGCGTGTCTGATCTAGAAAAAATATGACCTTTTTTCGGTATTATAAATAGAATATAATAGTGCCTGCCTTAGATATTCGAGGCAATAGTTGTTTTTAAAGCTCTCGGGGAGCATTTTCATCTTGCTACACCTCGCAAGCCTGCGGGGTATAGCAGAAGAATGAAGGCCCCCTCGAGCTTTAGAAACAGACTATTGCCTCTGCATGGGCAGTCACGTATATCTATATTATTTATTATTATTTATTATTATTATTATTATTATTATTATATTATTCTTATTATTTTATTATTAATTATTATTATCATTATTATTTTGAAAATCACTTTGTTTTGAGAATGAAACCACTCCATATTTGGAGTGAAATGCCACTGTCATTCAGAGTGAAATCTACTCCAATTGAGATAAGTTAATTGTTGGCGTAGATTTACTCTATGAGAGTGATTTCCACTTCTTTTGAGAGTGATTACTTACTGCTTTTGAGAGTGTTCTACTATTTTAGAACAAGAAGTGGAGAATATTGACATTTCATCAGATTGGAGATTCAAATCTTTTGGCATTTACCGGCGTAAATTTGGATGAATAGGGTTACACCCCCCCCCCGAACCACAACACATCACCACACACACCACAACAGCACACACACACGACTCACCACTTTTGGCCAAGGGGGAAAGTGTTCAAACATTGCCCATTTTCAAGTAAAAAGAAAATTAAAGATAATTTTGATGATATGACTGTAATGAATATTATGCGTAATACAGAAGTAAATACTTTTAGTGCTTTCAAGATAAACAAATATTCGTTAATCGTTGTGTGTGCTGTGTGTGCTGTGTGTGTGTTGTGTGTGTGTGTGTGTGTTGTGTGTGTGTGTGTGTGTGTGTGTTGCTGTGTTGTGTGTGTGTGTGTGTGTGTGTGTGTGGGTGCGTGTGTGTGTGTGATGTGTGTGCGTGGTGTGTGTGTGTGTGTGTGCATCAGCGCAACACCGTGGGTTGAACCGTTCGTGGCAATATATCCGCTCACCCGAAATTTATTTCCAGATGGTGGTTTTATAAGCGTAGCTCGCGAATCACGCAAAGCATATCGGTTACTAGTCGTATAGACGCGAGGGTCGCAAATAGACCGAATTATGGAATGGGTCGCGATAGCCCTATTATAAAAAAGGTCCATAAATTCCGATTAACAAAAATAGAATAGCACCCTAAATTTACGCCCGACGCAGATAGCATAACGCGTGATAGTAAGTTAGGGTGTACAGCAGGTCAATGATATTGAATGGTACATGCTAGTAATTAAAATTTTAAATTGGATACTTTTAATCAACTGCGAATCAGGGAAGCCTTTTCAATTTACCGTTTCAGATTAATAACGCACAGGAGGCACTACTTTTTGGTTTACAAGAAAGATGAGTATAAATTGTCTCTTTTATAATCAAACACTGACTTCATAATTTGACATACTTTTATTATTTTATGTGATTTTTAAAGATTGGGGAAACCAATTTTTCGTCATAAATCTAGTCATTTTCGCAAAAGTAATTGACGTTATTGTGTACTTGCGTGAAGGTCACACCCTGACATTGACATGTTTGTATGGTTAACCCCGTTGGAGACTAAGCTACGAGTTAACTCGTGTTGGGGTCTACGGAAAATGTGTGGTAATAGCGAATCAAATCGTCTCCACGGGTTTAAAGGTTAGTGACCATGATTGGGAAGCACTATGAAAATTCCTCAAAGAACCAAATGAGTTGAAATGTTAACCAACTCGCTGGGGTGATGATCACAGCTGGAAGGGATTTTGCTGTAATGGTGTTTACTTAAGGAGAATGCCAAGCATGAAAAACTATGACTAATATGTTAATCTTTATCGAAGCACGAATAAAAATAGGACGCATAGAGAAAGGCCACACAGCAGGTTTTTTGCCCGGCCACGAGGGATATTGAGATAAAGTTATTTAGAAATGAGTCAACGTTTGACGCACAGAGATTTTAACGAGGATAATCCTTTATAGTTTAGCTTGATTCTAGAGTAGTTTCAGCCCAGGGTGACGACTACCCCAATCATTTACCTTTAAGGTAACTTTGCTTTAATATGTGGAATTGGAATGATTGATATGAAGATTTCCCAATGGCAATAATTGTGGAAATGACTCCACATACTTTCAAATAGTGAGCACAATAAATCTTTTCTCAGGCTGTCATGGTGAAGGACACGATACAGAGTTTCAGCGCCTTTATGCCCCAATCTTTCCCTTTCGCTTTTCCGTTTCCTTTTTTGTAAAATCTTTCAGATCTCACGAACAAAAACGACTTGGTTGGATTTGTCGAAGATATTCAATTTAGAACACACGTTAGTGCGTTGGTGGGCACGCTTTGTCATTTTTTCTTTGGCACATGAACGCATCAATGTTTTTTTCTACTCTAACGATAGTTTTGTTGAAATATAAAACTTGCTATGACCATATGATAGCACGCTTAAAAGATGTTTGGGTAAATTTAGTTGGGTAATTGCGGCTTCGGTTAAAAAGTTCGTTGTTCTGCGGCGATTCTATTACGCAACTGAGGCATGATAAGTACTTTATAGTCCAATATTAGGGCAATTATTTTTACCTAAATATTGGCGATATTTACCAACAGTATTGGTAACTGAAGGTTGGGAACTGTTGCTCCGCAGTTGTGTAACCTTGCCGAACATTTTCCATGGTGGGTTGGGGTAAAATTTCGCTCGGCAATGATGGTTTTGGTAATAAACGTGCCGATAGAAATTTACCATGGATACTTGTAATATTATCTACATTCTCAATTGCAAGTTGGTAAAATATCTGTTGGGCGCAACTAAAGCGTTGGTTAATAAATATGTGCGCGTGCGGATATGTGGTTTTTTGTGGATGTAAGTGGCGCACAGTGTGTGTGTGTGTGAGAAGGTGTGGCGTGTTCTGTTTGTTTGTGTGTTGCGTGTGTGTGTGTGTGGGAATTGGTACTTTACCAATACCCAGGAAACCAAGTACACGAAATTATATTTTGCCTACATTATTGGGGTAATTCTGCAGTAAACGGGCATCGATCAATACAATGTGTTTTGTATTCGATAATGAGTTCATATCGAATTGTTTATTACGTACTTTTTAATGATTGTATTGTGTTTTTTAGTTTTCTCAATGTATACGAGTATAATTTTGTATCTTCGACGATGTTCAAAAAGAATTTTATCCTATCTGATTTATCGAATTATTGTCGATCGATAACATCTATTTATTGCGAATTTCTTAATCGTAGGATTAAGAAATTGGCACAAGTATCTAACCATGACATTTTCAGTTGTGTGTATTAGAACACTATATATATCAGGCAAGAGAATAATTAACATTCACTTAGTGGCGTGAATAATCGGTCATCGATTGAATGCGCCATTAAAAACCAACAACAACACAACAATTAACATTGCAACCGGTAAGCAATGACCAGCAAATCAAGATACTAGTATGTTGGTTAGTTATTTTCCCAAGGTTGAAGTAAAAAGAGTAAGGCAAAGAGATGTTGTGGACAAATTCAGTGGAGTAACAATACTAGTAGTTGGTTAGTTATTTCCCAAGGGTTTGAGTAAAAAGAGGTAAGGCAAAGAGATGTTGTGGTCAAATCAGTGAGTTATACAATTGCTAAATAGATGAGTATTTGAGATTAGGCAATTGATATTTAGGAAATAATGGGGGTAAATATTTTTGTTGGGTAAGTAATTACTAACTGAAAATATAACCAACTGTTGGGTAAGTTAAAAAGAGTTGGGTAAAATATGGTGATCAAGTGATGGAACAACTAATTTTCCGCAACAATAGTAAACTGATTACCCCAACATCAAGTTTGGGAAAATTATTACGCAATAGTTGTGTGGACAGTCAATGTTACCCAGTGTTGGTTAAAGGTTGGCATTTATTTGCTATTTCAAGAGTGTATGATTTATATGAAATCGTGGTGTAATAAAAAGATAAAAAACTTCCAAAATGTCATGGTCACTGCGTTTCAGGGTGTTACGATAAAAATCATTCATTTGCAATTGGGATTTTTATTTATTTATTACATTTATTATATTTTTTTTACTTTGAACAATACATGTTTGTATTTCCTTAGTTTGTATATTAAGAAATGATCAGACGTAACCGAAGCAGAAATGGTAAAAGAAAGGATATGCATGTATTACATAAAATCGGTCTTTGCTTGTAGTACGGGAGGCACGGAGCCCAAAATGAAAGTTTTTCGTGCAACCCACACTAATCATCTCAATTCTGACCCGATAGGATGGTAGAATAGACCTTATAAGAACAACCCTAGGTACCGTTGTATAGTCAAATTGTTGGTAATCGACTTAAAGATACAGGCCTTTGAACTTAAAGATACACTTAACCCAGAATATCGAAATAAAGAATAAATCTGAAAATAAGTGTTATTATCTTGACGTTTTCATGATGAAAATCTCCCGAAAACGATATGAAACACATTAGAATCAAACCGTCTACTTCCAGTTTGCATATATAGTTTTATAATGAGCGCGCCCTTGCTGACTCAGCATTAACAGGTGAAAAGTAGCATACGTCAAATTAATACAGGATGGCCAGGGAGAATGCAACACCTGCTATTGTTAATTTCTTACCAACATCTTTCGGCACAATGGTCTTGATGTGTAAACATCAGTTAGAACATTCTTTTCCCAACAAATTGAATTGACCTGTTTCATTGAGTTTTGAGTAAGGCGTTTGATCCCTAGGATCATTTTTCTGAGCCAATGTCGATTCCCTCCTCCAAAATGCGATTCCTTTAAATTGAGTGGTATCGGAACGCCAAGATATTTTATCTCAATGCGGCGTGCCATGTTGCAGACAAAAGAAATGAATTGCCCTCGCTTTGTCATTTAGATTTATTCTATCTATTCTTATTCTATCGCACGCCTACGCTGACTCATAATATCTCGGTGTACCTCGCGAGGATGGTGTTGTTGTAAAAAGGTGGGCGAATTTGATAAGGCGACATTGCCTCACAAAATGATCTAGGATCCAAAACGCCATACTTAAAAACAGTAATTAGGATATCATTTTGTTGGAAAAAGAATTTTCTAACCACTAAGCAAAAAGCAATGAACATTTGTAAATATGTTGAAAAAATAACGATTCGCAGGTGTTGCATTTCTATTTGGGGCCTGTATAATCTCGGTAAAAGTGATTTTGTTCTCGTTTAAGTTCAAAATTTCTTTCCAGTAGAGCAAAAAATCGATTTTATTTCCATTGCCGTTTGTTAGAATAATTCTTAATTAGTGTTTAATGTGTTTTGGTGAGTAAATTGTATATATTCTGAAAATGCATAATACTTTTTTCAGCATATTAAAAAAGTTAAAGCTACGCTATACATCTTCATATCGAAATTCTAAGAAAGGCGTATCAACAATTAGCAGTGGTAATACGAGGTAGGCCTATTTGTTTAGGCCGAATACATGAGATTTGGATAGGACTATCATGATATAATTTTTGTTGGGAAAAGGAATGTTCTAAGCGCATTGAAAAAAAAACGGCAATAATATTTTGCCGATGGTCGTTGACGAATTTAAACGATATAGGCTGCGTTCTTTCTGGTATGTATAATCTTGTAAAAGCGATTTTGTTATTTTTTAGTTCAAATGTTCTGTCGCACTTTTCCAGTTTTGTTAAAGTGATCGTAATTAAATGGAGATCTGTTGAAACAAGTTATTGGAATCTTTATTTTACGTCTTCTGTGTTTATCGTGTACTGTGTATATCCTGACGAAACATAATCGTTTTACTGCATCTTCATAAAACGTTACACTGTATGTTTGGACATAACTGAAAGACATTTTTCACCTAACCGATGCCCGAGATTCGGGTAAAGTCAAGTTTAGAGAAAAAAGAAACAGCAAATCATCTGCCTGGGTCACAAAATCCTAAATAAATGCTATGCCGCTTTTCAAAATTAAAGGGATGTATATTTAGAAAGATCCATTTTTCAATTGGTGTCAAGAAAAAATCTCCTTACAATTTGAGTTTAGTTATGACATACGGCCGTATTGGATAGGACAACTCGGTTATAATGTATTCATATAAAACTGTTGTTTTCAGTTTTTAGGCAATGTCTTTGAGAAATAAGAGGGACACTCCTTGGAAATTTCCATGATGTAGTTTAAACAAATATATTACGACCATTTGTTTTGAAAAGGAAAAAGTTATTTTAATCATGACAACCAATATCGCACACCATTATCTGTCAAACCTGTTTACGCGCCTATAAAGGTAAAAAAGTTCAGCGACTCGTGCATTCTTCTATTATTAAAATGTTAACGCTTTAAAATCTATGAAAAGATTTACCGCCAAACTTCGTCTATTGACATGGCGTGAAGTTTTAAACAGATATTGTACGGTACCCAAAACACATCGCCGACCCCCAAAAAAAAAAAAACCCAAATAATAATAATGATAATGAAATATTATTGCTTGTAGGATATCTCCAGGCACATGAATGTGGTGTAGCGGACAATGGACTATATTGCGTGGTGGATAAATTTTTAATACGGCGGTATCTCCAAAATGAATGGAATAATTTCTACAATATCAGAAAGCGTTTCTGTAGAATTTACACCCGGTGGCCTGTAAATTTAGCCAGAATTAATATTTTGAAAGTAATAGACTGAAATTAGATCACCACATTTATGGTAATAGATACCATTTCAACAAGAAATAATTTACCATAAACATTTGACAGGAATATTTTCTCATTTCAACATTCATTTGCTTATTTAATAGCATATTTGAAATACCCAAAGTTAGCCTTGGAAGGATACAGATTAAAACCGCCGCTGGAATTATTATGCAATAATGTTCTATATATTAAATATGTTATTAAATGATTATCTGATATAGAGCAATAACAATTCAGTCAATTACCAAAAAAATACATTCCAATGAATTTACTGTGAACATACATTGTCTTTAGGCATATTCCTAATAATCCTCATCTTACTGGATGAACTGGTTTTATGTTTGAAAAAAAGAGGAAGTGGATAATTGTTACTTTATTTCACATTATCTTGCCCATGTGACTTGAGGAGCAAATTGCAAATTTGGGTGATTCAAATCTACCGCTATGTGAAAAGTTATAACACTTTTCATGACAGGCATAGCAACTCTCATAAAACTTGCAAGCAATGTTACATGCGGCTGGAAGGTTTGAGACAATTCGTACACAGTGAATGTTTGCAACTACATGTTCCGAACGTTAAGTACTGTAAAGTTAAAGTGGAATATGTGTTTAAGTGTCATAAAAACACATGAATGCACAACACATGTCATATTTGAAATCAAATTGCTAAAACAATGAGAAGTAGTCTCAAATTACGGAAACAAAACTGGATGCGTATATCAAAGCTTGACAGGACGACTTTAATGGTTTAAAATCACTGGTAATCGAGGTAATTGTCGGAGAAAACATAATATTCTTTCATGTTTCGAAACCACTGTCAAAACACGTGTTAGTTAACACTATATTTAACTTCAACGAAAAAAACAACAACTATACGTCAAATTTTTCCGATCATAATTTTCTCCTTAAGAAAATTATACTGACTGAACCCAAATAATGTACTGATGTAGTGGTATGAATTAAGTCCAATATAATGTATTTGATAGAAATTGATGCGTTATAAGAGTAAGGAGATTGTGGCAAGTTGATACAAATGTAAATATCTTGCTTCCAATGTATGTCACTTTGAAATACTCGTGAAACTACTTTATGGAAGCAAGTCTACTCTGACTTTGTTGAAAAACTGCATATCGTCTCTAAATTGGCATACCACGTGCTGCATTTAATCAAATTATCGGCATTTTATGTACGCAAAATAACTGCGTCAGTATGACGTTGATAAGATTGTGTAGTATATGAAACGTACGTTCAAGTCAACATAAACATTCTAGTAAAGCCTATTGCCATCGGACTATGTAACGAACAAAATACACGAAGTAGATGAGTGATTATCGAAGATTAACTTAATCCTTAATTATACAGAATTTAGTCAATAGAGTATCTATTGAAACAGTTCTGAAATGGGAATTTTTTTTCCTGCATGCGAGATACAGGCTGACTAAATAACGTTAAACCACAGCTCGAATAAGTTATAGAAAACAATAATGGCTAGTATAATTATGTCCTTAATACTTTTCAGATGACATGTTAGTATTGTTCAATTTGTACGTTATTCACTGCACCTTCTCCATACACTCAAAGAATTATATTTTAACAGTTCTTATTATTATGTTCTTCCAATGTCGAATAATTTCCAACTATTAATTATAACTTAGTTTTGTGATTGATACTAATTTGTCGCACAGAATGTCTATTACAGACCGTATTTCGAAGCGGTTCGTTATTCCGACAAGATGTTTTTTCGACGGTTTCTTGTTCAGAAGGATTTGATCAGATACATCGCAATTTGTATTAAAAAACTTCCAATTTTATTCAGGTTACATAAATAATTTTGTGTGCTTGGAATAACGGATCTTCGTATAAATGCACCACAATATTCGTTCCTCAGACAGCAATTAGTCTTTCATAATGTTACTAATACCCCTCTATAATCCATTAGCAAATAGTTATTGTTACATAGTAACATATATTTGTTATACACAATTATATATTCATTTGAAACATGTTTTGAATGCTGCGTGAAAATGGTCTGTGAATATCATTGAGAAGCTCGGCAGACATCACACCGTTTTACGGATAAATTCTGGACGGGACATAGTACAATAATTAACTTATCATGAGTTTAAAACAAGTTAAGAATCAGCAATAATTATAAATACTTTTTCAATATCTCATTTGTATGGGAGGAGTACATGTGCCAATTCATAAAATCATGGTACAAACATTTAAAGAAATTTAGAAGGAGTTCGATCCTGTCAGTAGAATAATCGAGTTAAAATATGATATTTAAATATTGTCATCGAACTTGTAGTAATTAATAAACGGCTAGCTTGTCTTTTTAGCGGCTTGTAACCCTTCAAAGTGGGATATTAGAAGGTACAGATCTATCGGTTCGGGTTGCGCGGAACAAGCTTCCTCACCGTTGTTCCTATACTTGATGTAGACTATTTGAAGGATCACAACCAGTTCTTTTTAATTTTATAGGAAAAATGAGTAATAATGTCATTATCGTGGAAGATCTCAGTCAACAAAGAAAGCCGTGTGCCTTTCTTCTCAATGCTTACATACATTAAGGTGAAAAAAACAAACCTCATCTCAGATATTGGATCCAATATTACCTTGACCTTTTGAAATTAGGTGAAGAAAGATGATGTGATTTCCAAAATATTATACAACTACTTATAGAACATAATTAAACACTAACTAATTAAATTATTTTATACAAACGGCAATTGAAATATAAATCATTCTTAAAGCACTAGGCCCTACTGGAAAAAAATTGAACTAAACGAGACAAAAATCACGTTTACCAGAGATTAATATCAGGGCCAGGAAGAATATGCAATACCTGCGAACTCTGCATCGTTAATTTCTTAACTTTTTCAAAAAGATCTCCATGTCACAATACGGATCACTTTAGGCACTAGCTGGAAAAGTGGAAAGAACATTTGAAGCTAAAAACAAAATTGCTTTAGCAAGAAATTATAACAGAACCAAAGAGAACCGGGTCTATAATCGTTTATTTCTTCAACATCACCGGCAAATTGTCATTGTTTTTTTTTAATGGTTTGAACATTCTTTTCCCGAACAAAAATACTGATATCCCATCAAATCTTGGATGTACTCGTAAATGAATACCTCGTCTTACACTGTAATTCGATACGCATTCTAAACAATTTTCCACATGAAATGTATAGTGTAGCTTAACCCTTTTGAAATTAGCTGAAGAAAAATTATGCGATTCCCACAATATCACCATTACTTTTAAGACATTAAACACTAATTATGAAAATTATCTTAAGCAAACGCATGGAAATAGAATCAATTTTCGCTCTTAACTGGAAAGAAAATTTGACAATAAAGAAAACAGAATCACATTATGAAGATTATACAGGCTCGAAAGAATGGCAACACTGCGATCAGTTAATTTCTTCAAAACATCATTGACAAATGTCATGTTTTTTGGCGTTAATGGTAAAGAAAATTCTTTTTCCAACAAAATGATATCCTGATTACTGTTTTTAAGTATGGCGTTTGGATCCTAGATCACTTTGTGAGGCAATGTCGCTTTATCAAATTCCGCTCGCACTTTTTCAATAACAGCCATCCAGGCGAAGGTACACCGAGATATTATTGAGTCAGGTGGGCGTGCGATAGAATTAAGAATAGATAGAATAAATCTGATATGACAAAAGGAGGGCATTATGTCTTTGTCTGCTCACATGGCACGCTGCATTGAGAAATATCTGCGTTCCGAATGACGCTCCAATTTAAAAAGGAATCAGCATTTGTGGGAATCAACATTGGCTCAGAAAAATGTCCCAGGATCCAAACGCCTTATCAAAATCAATGAACAGGGTATACAATTTGTTGAAAAAGAATGTTCTATAATGATGATTTACACATGCAAGGACATGATTGTGCGGATGATGTTGAGAAATTAACAATAGGCAGGTGTGTGCATTCTCCCTTGGCATTCCTTATAAATGTGCCGTATGTACTTTTCACCTTTAATGTGAGGTCAGTCGGGGGTCATTATAAAATATACATGCCAACTGGAAGTAAGAGGTTGATTCTAACTGTTTGATATAATTTTCGGGAGATTTCATCATAAAAGTCAAGATATAACACATTATTTTCAAGATTTATTCTTATTTTCGATATTCTGGTTAAGTTGTAACCTTTAAGTTCCAAAGGCCTGTATCTTTTAAAGTGATACCAACAATTTGACATACAGAGGTTAACCTAGGGTTGTTCTATAAGTCTATTCTACGCATCCTATCGGTCAAGAATTGAGATGTAGTGTGGGTTTGGCACGAAGTCATTTTCCCGCCGTTTTTCAGAATCTGCTCCCGTACTAATGGATTGGTTTTTCAATTTTTGGCATAGTACATACGGCGCTATACGTATAGTCTCCTTCTTCTTTCTCCTCTCACTAGCAGTAGAAGGGTACAGTACACTATTTTTTTACCACGCACGCACACCATACACTACACGCGTACACACACGCACACACACACATACACACACCACCGTACTGGTGCAATCTGAGGTGTGTCCCGCAATGTGTTTGCGTGTTTGCTGTAAATGTGTGAATAATTTTGCAATGTGCTGTGGTCTGTTTGACAATCTGTTTTGAGAAGTCTGACTTACACACACCCGCCACAGGGGTCAATTTTAGGTCCCTTGTTTTATTATACATAATGATTTGAACGAGCGCTTCTCCCTTATGCTCACATTCATTTTATTTGCGGCGCAGGTATGACAACTAACGTTTTTTTCGTCATAAACGATTGATACTCTAGAATATTTTTGGAATTTAGAAATTACGAAAAGTGTTTCATCGTGGTTTGAATCGCAATAATGTTATCATTGAACTATTGACAAAAACTTGTTTATTCATTTCAAAACTGCCACAGTCTCATCACGTTGTAAAAATATTTTTTATAGATGATGTGCCGATTTTACAAAAAGAATTTACGAAATTTTTTGTGTGTCACTCTTGATTCGAATTGTCTTGTCTGGAACAGACTTGTACAGATTACTACAACATCTCATCAAAAAGTTACTGGAATCTCTTGTAGTTGAAACATATATTACCACGAAATCCTATCACGTTTATCATGCACTTGTATTGCCCCGCACATAAACATTGTAATATTGTGTGGGCGGACTGTAATCAAAACAAGAATTAAAATGCTATCTTCTTACTCCAAAAAAGAGCTCTGAGGGCTATGTAAAATTCAACTATTTATCTCAACACTGATCCATTATTCAATCAATTAAAACCCTGCAAAGTACATCACATCCATATTTACCAGGTGCCATATTTATGTATAAATTAGCCAAATTTACTTAGCCGTCTCTCCAAAACACATTTAATTTTAATCGCAGTTGTACACTCATATCCACACGTCATAGGAATGAATTTTCATTCAATAACCCTAAAACTTCTTGTTGGCCATGAGATTTTATTCGATATCATGGACCCGATGTAATGGAAT
>JZLH01S0361513.1:6634-19850 GCA_001188425.1 Eucidaris tribuloides
GATTTCACGGGTAACCCTAAACTATACACCAAAATGTTTACCATAAAATTTCGGGAAAAGTCACCAAGTTTGATCAAATTTCGACAAAAATTGTGGACGTGGCGAAAAAAAAAAATTGGTAGGGGGGGGGCACAATGTGCCCCCTTGGGCTTTTTAGGGTTAAGATGCTCTCACGGATGGCCCGATGGTTATACGATCAGAGCCGAATTTGAAAATTCCCCGAATCTTGTGTCCATCTTTACTCAACTTCGGGACAGTGTGACGCCAGCATAATAAAATCACAGTGTTGAATCTACCTACTTTGGATCAACATTCGACGTGGCTTCATCCAGAATCAGTATTCGATTCTTTCTCAAGATGGCGCGTGCCAGGCAGATGAGTTGTCTCTGTCCTACGCTGAAGTTGGATCCTCCTTCGCCGACTTCCATTTCCAGTTTAGAAACATTTTCCTGTACCATCGCATGGAGCTGAACCTGAATCAAATTATATTTTTATCATTTACAGGAATGATTCTCGCTTTCAAAAGTGTTCGCTCGCTGAGCTCACTTCCAGATTTGCCCTTACAGAATGTATACTTGAAAACCAGCAATATCGGAGGCAATGTTGTAGATACAATCGTCAAAATCCCAACTATTTGGTATATTTGACCTGTCACCACGATACCCTGATAAAGTCGCACTACCCAAAGGTAAGGCAAGTGCTGATATCGTAAATATGATATAATGTATAAGAGTGAAGTGTCTTCAAATATCAAAAGGTTTACGACCTTCAAATGTTGCAAAAGTTTGAATGTTTCTATTTTTACCGAAAGTATTTTCTTTCAAGTTTTATGTATCATAAGATGTGCGACTTTATCAAGGCATCGTGGTGACAGGTCACATATGAATTCCTCCTCAAAACCCGTCGTGAACGTTACAAACATGTTGTGTCATGTGTGCTAAGTAGCCGCATAACATAATTGATCTAAACCGGATCAAGGGTTGATATGACTTTCAAAACACTTTTCACATAATACAAATATTTGTGTGTGCTCATATTGCAGTACAGATTATACCAATTTACTTGGGAGAATACATCACAATTTTAGCGTTTATACTGCGGGTTTTCAAACTTTGTCAAACGGGTTGCTCTGTACAGGAGTGTACGCTTGTGTGCGGAATTTATAAAAACACAAATACTAGTGAAAATACCTTACATAAATATGGAAAACTTGCTCAAATCGGTGACATTTTAATACCAAAATAGCCCAATAAACCCTAAAATATTAACTACTCCAAGCCGATGTTACAATTGGAGGCCCTTCCTGCAAGAAATTGACTCAGGGTACTGATCTCATGAACCCTTCGCAGGTTGCCTAGTGACGGAGAATAAACATGAACAAGGTGGTTCGCGAACCACGAGTCTCGCCTGATTTCGAGATCAGTAAAACATGCAATATGACCTTTTGACCTCTAGATGACCTTTGATGTAACGTTTGTAGGTATCATATATGTGACAATATCCGATGATCATTTGTTCCAAGTTTGAACAAAATTGATGCAAAAAAAGAAAAGAAATGAGCGAAAGTTAAACAAAAACTTGAAAATTTTCATAACTCATATCATTAGCCTTTTGACCCCTAGATGACCTTTGACCTCATCATCCTCATCAACACACATGTGGTCTTACCAAGAATCATTTGTACCAATTGTGAACACAATTGATGCAGAAATAAAAAAAATGAGAGCAAGTTAAACAAAAACTTTAAGAAAAATGACGCACATGGCCTCATATCATTTGACCTTTTGACCTTTACATAACCTTTGATTTCATCATCCTCTTCAACACACATGTGGTATTACCCAAGAATTATTTGTGCTAAGTGTGAACACAATTAATGCAGAAATAAAAATGAGAGCAAGTTAAACAAAAACCTTAACATTTTCGTAACAGACTAGCAGACTATTAGACCAACAGACTAACATACTAACAGACCAATAGGAAAAGTGATTACTGGGCCTCTGACGAACTCCGTTCAGGCGAGACAAAAATAATACTTTTCTGATATCTATATTGGATAACATCATAGGTGTTTAATTTAACACTATTGTCCTTGCAGTGTGTACATTCACTGCCACATGTACTTACATCTCTAAGTGCACTCCACAACACGTTATCATCATGTTCACTGAATGGATCGAGATTGCGTCGTAAAGTACCTGTAAATATGACGGGGTCCTGAAAAAATAGGGAAGTTTATAATAATTATGTGCTGATAAGTAATGTTTTACGAAAGGAATAGTGGTTATGATAAATTAGTCGTATTCCAGAGTAGATTGGAGTTTTATTTGTGACCTGTCACTACGATACCTTGATAGAGTCGCACATCGTTTTAATTATAAAAGTAGAAAGTATATAAATTATTTCGGGTGAAAAATATGAATATTTAATCTTTTGCAAAGTGTACATGTCATAAAACCTCTGCCATTTCACTTTCATATCTTCCATCCAAATTACAATATTTTGCACTTTTCATAAGTTTGTGGTGTGGGACTTTAATCTAGGGATTCGTTTTCATGTTTTGGCTCGTCTAAATTTCAATTTTCAATGCTCGCGTCTGCTGTATACGTCCGTTTTATGTTCATTTTATTTGTCATTTCCATTGAGGGAACTGTCAATGAAAAGTCGTATACGTTGCTTATTTCCACTGCGTTCCGTAATGAGCAGTGTAGGTGTGCGTATACAGGTATGAAGTACCTGTATTGCAGGAATGTGAGTAGATAGGTAGCACCACATCGGGTGGCTTTATTTTTTTTGTGCGCCGCAGATTTGGGTATGGCGCGTGTTAACTCTATGGGCAGAAGCTTATGAATGCTGCCTGAATATCAGACTAGTCATTAAGGATGTCTCTTATATATAGCGATTCGAGTACACAACAAGATCAGGAACGCGCTCGGCGCGCGGGCCTTCTTATTGCATTACAGTGTACGTGGCGAACGGGGCGCGCTGCGCGTAAAGAATCCCTGACTTGGCCATTTTTCGTGAAGTTATTGCGGTTTACGTGAGCCAGGTCCAGGTGCCGACTCACTGGATTTTGGGGGAGTTTCGGCAACAAAACCCGTACGACCCGGCGTACAAGGGCATCTAGGCGATGTCAGGATAACTGCAGACGTAATGACTCGAAAATCATCAAATCAGGTTTATTTAGTCCACGACAACCTCAAGATTTACGATCCGCTGGATTATTGTGTCTCGCTTCTGATACGTGGTTTACGCATTGGAATTGGGTCAGTGCGAAGCTTGTGTGAGCTACGACTACGTCGCCAGAACTAATGAGAAGAAACTACGATATTTAACCCGTGGCCGACGATACCGTCGTAACCGTGAGTACTCTGAGGTCCAGTCCTTTTCAGGATAGACCTTTATTCCCTAAAATTTTGTTAAATTTTGTCAGATTTTTCGGAATTTTGTGTGTTAATTTCTACGCGGACGGAGCTCGATTTCAGCCGGTGTACCTATGCAAACCTAATGCTATTTGAAATCTCTCGCGGCAGAACTAAAAAAAATTATTTCCCCGTGGTTCGGGGGACCGTGTTACCGTGCGTATTGGTAACATTTCGTCACAAAACGTCACGAAAATTATAGTCTATCTTCGAGACTCCTTACCCAAATCTGCGCCGCACAAAAAATTGACACCACCGGGATCACATCCTTCTCTTCACTGTAAAAACTACGGTGTCAAAACAAAACCAATCGGTGCTGTAAGAGGGTCACCCCCTATGTAGTTAAAAATATGTCATGGTGTTTGAATATAACACTAAATATTGTTGATATAACTAACAGAATGTGCTATAATAACACCAATGAGGGTTGAACTATCACCATGAATTTAACACTGGTGTAAAGTGCTTGGTGCGGTCTTTTCACAACACCGACTGGTGTAATTTTAACACCACTTTTTTTTTTGCAATGTATTTGATGAAGCAAGGTGGGTTCTTTTATGTGCTGAGGCAGCGGCATCGATACATATTTCGGAAGGGAGGGTCGGGAAAATGTTAAAAATTTCGGCACGTGTCACGCGCAAAAAAAAAATGAAATTTTGAGCGCGAAGCGCACCTCAAAATGAATAATTGTGTATGTTAATTGGTATATTTAAGTAAGGTTTGATGGGTTTTGTAATTTCTTATTCTGCTTTTTGAACCTATTCTTGCATTACGTTTTATTAATCTTTAAAGTTGTCAAAAGGAAAAAAAAATATGGGGGACTTTTTTTCCTACGTCATTGGGCGGAATAAACCGCCGCAAAAACAAAATCGTAGTGCGCGTTTCGAACCGGGGTCAAACACGATATCAATACAGCGCGCTATCCGATGTAGCCACACAAAGTGACTTGGCGACGGGCGTGTTCTTTAGCAATATGTAGCAACAGATCCGGAAATTCGTGGGAACAGAATATAGCATCCGGCTCCTCACGATCGGCGCCTCTGTGTTGGGATGGGTTGAAGAAAAATTTCCGTGACCCGTGTTGTAAGAAGTTGTTCATACCTGTGGAATAATGGAGAGTTTCTTGCGAATGTCGTGAAGTCCCATTCGTGTGATTTGTCTTCCGTCTATGAGGAGACCTCCTTCGGGTTCAGCCAATCGGAATAGAGCTGTGATTAAAGAACTCTTGCCGGCTCCTGTGCGACCCACTATCCCGATCTGAATTGGATGACGAAATCAAGAAAATGACATTGCTGTACCCCGCAGTGTACTCATATTTGTATTACGACAGGAGATTTAATATTCAAAATGAATATATCTCGCGCCTCATCTGAAAAAAAGAAGTTGACTGATTCCATTTTAAAGGAACACACTGGACAGCAAAGCAAATAAACCAATTATCAAACAAAACCCATACAGATAAGCACATAATGAATCGAATAAATGGTTTTCTCGGGCAATCATGACATAACTTTTGTACCATCCTGTAAAATATTGCATTCCCTGAGTTTTATACCTTCAGTACCTTTGAGTTATTATTCTACTCTGTATCAAGGAACAAGTTAAAATCTTATTCAATAATGTACTTTGTGAAGCAATTAAATAAAAATCCACATGACAACCAATTTTGTGACACATTATCACATAACGTTTCCCTACAGACGTACCCCGGCACCCCTGCCCCACAGGTTGTATATTTACTGATTTTACACCCCTTCTACCCAACCCGCTGAAATTAATTGTCGCTTGTTTGCTTGGCCTTTACGTCTTTTCATCAATTATAATGCACTATCTATTGTGGTTTCAAAATCATTGCCACTCGATCCTGCGCTATTTATAATGTGAGAACCGATTTCATGCAAAGAAGTCTTTCCTATAGGGAGGTTAAAGTTTGTAATATGTTGCCAATGACAATAAAAGACATAAATAGAGTGGTGGAGTCCTTTAAAATTAAACCTGAGAAGTGTCAGTTTTTGTTAATACTAACCCGCATTTTTCCAGACAAAACAATTCATTGCCATACATCCTTTCAGTTAACAACAATAATTAACAACAAAATCGCTGGTGGATGGGCGGGGTGGGGGGGGGGGATTTATTTCTTTCCCTCATATTTGTATTTCCCTATCGTGTTTAATACGTTTTCTCTTATATTTGTTAATCACTGTAATATTCACCTTTTTATATAATTATTTTCATAATGTACTTATTGTAACCTTTAGTAGCATATTTTATTTTCTTAAAGCCCAAAGCTTTCAAATAAAAAAATAAAAAAATCCCCCAAACTAGACTTGGGCTTTAATGTATGTATTATAATCGTTTGGTCTGTTTTTATCTTAAGAAATATATCATTGTATTGATTTTTATTATGCAGGGACCCCTTTGGAAAACAGTTTAGTGTTGGATGGGTCTTTCCGTGTTGAAATGAAATGAAAGGAAATGAAATGGAGAACAACCACCTTTTCTCTGGGGGTAATCCGGCATGTTATGTTCTTCAGCACACGAGGAGCGTCGTCTGCGTACTTCAGCGACATGGAATCAAACGTTATAGCGCCTTCTTCCGGCCACGTTCCTGGTGGTTTTACAGTTGGGTTCTCGAGTGGGGCTTCAGAACGTAGCTTGGTGTACTCTACCACCCTCTCGACCGAAGTCATCTGACAAAAATAAAGGCGGGAATATCGCTCACATATTTCATTTCATTCATTGACTCTTACATTAAAGGTGTTTTTGAACAATGTTTCGAATATAAAACAAATCTGATCTGTATGGGCATAAAAGTTATCAATATCTTTAGTGTTATGTAAAAATTATTAAGCTCTGAAAAAAATTGCACTTTAATGATTATTGGGTTTTAAAAAAACCCTAAAAATCTGTGACAGCTTTTGTCATTTCACAAGTAACAGTAAAATTAATCATTCGATTGATTACTATCAGGATGATTCAGTCACGGGCTTCTCGATAGTGACATCATTCGTATTCTGGGCAATTTATTTACCCGTTTTGCCGTCCTTTTATATAACTGATATCAAAGTTCTTTTTGTCATAAGTCGAGTGTCTGCAGTCTGAAACAATGTGTTCAGATATAATATGACTATTATAGAGAGCTATTCTCGTGTGATTGTGTATTAAATAAATTTTATTATTCTATTAGCAATTATACTGCGTACTTCTTTTTAATTATCAACCATCAAAGGGGATGGGAGAGGCTATCGCAAGTAATGAGATACTACCCGGGTGTGCTACACAATATTACAGGATACAAGATTAACGATGGTGTGTGACACTTAGGTTTGAAGAAACTGAATACAAAAAACATGACGTTAACACGTTATTAGTATTTACTACGATAAATCATTCTCACCCTATTTTCAACGATTGCACTCTCACGAATACAGTACTGGAACATACTGCAAAGTGCTAAACTATTCACAAGGATCAACCCGACTTTTCCAGCATCTAAACCTAAAAGATAAAATAAAAATCATTATAATTGTGACTTGCATGTATTGGTCGCCGTTAAATGGTTGATGTTGCTGGTTATTGCATATTCAATCCGCAACTTGGACCTTGCATCTTGGATTCGATGCCTCCGGAATATTCCACTGGGGAATTTTAACTGGAGGTGTGGTGTTGAGTAGTCGACTACGTTAAATTTGGTTTGCATAGTTTGGTGTTCAATATTTTGTCAACTTTGTTTGTAATGGAGAGGTTGTCTTCGCAGAAAGTTTCAAGCTGGAAACTTACATATTAAAATTTCAGTTTATAAGACGTTGCGCGCATGGCAGAATGTCGTTAACAGTAAATTGCTTGTTACGTTACGACAATTGACTTATTTCAAATGAAATCAAAGTATTATGATCATTTAGGTCTCTTATAAGTATGCTAAGCAGAAAATATATAAAAAATTTTGTTGTCAAGTTAGAGGCAATTTACTGTTAACGCCATTCTGCCATGTGCACATTCTGCTTGAGCACTTGCTAACCTTCTGCCATTTCTTACTCCTTGTAATTTAGAGTGAAATATAGTAGACGAAATGGAAATTAGACCAACTAGCAATTAGACTAACAGGGAATTAGACAAACTGACAGTAGACGAACTGCCAATTGGCAAGAAAAAATATTAGACGAAACGGCATTAGACCAAACGGCAATTAGCCAAACTGATAATTAGACCAAATGGTCATTACACCTACTGGCTATAAGACTTAATGGTCATTAGACCAAAAGAGAATTAGACCAAGTTGGTTTAGACCGAATGGTGTTAGCCCACCTGGATATCAGACCAAGTGGCATTAGACCAAGTGATAGTAAACCAAAGAAACAGAGGGATAAACTTACTGTCAGCGAGAGGCACGCAACTTATAGCCACGGCTAAGATAAACGCGCCCGTCAGGACATCCAAACGAAACCCAAACCATCGATCTAATGCGATGTACGTGAACCACGTCTCGGTGTGGTGATCCTGGTGTTGGTAAAACTGATCGACAAACTCGGACTGTTTCCCGTAAGCACGGATCGTCCAAAGGCCCTGCACAGAGGCGGTCGTGTGTGAAAAGACTGGACTTCGCGCTATAGGAAAAGATATTGGAAGACTTTTACACATCATTTTGATAATAATCATGAACTATTCAATGTAGTTAGAATGTAGTTAGTGCTTTTCAGTGGAAACAAATATGAACACATGATCATCCTGTATTGATTATATTATTGCAATCACGGTAATATGAAGAACAGCACACTAAAAATACAAACAAGGAATAAAATACATGATTGGTTTCAACAGATATTTTAGAGTAATCTAGTTTGGTGTTAGATTCCGCATAATCAGTCAGTGAAACTACCGCTTTTTCGAGACCGATATGATCCCGCATTCCCGGGTCTGCTGTGTCCAACGGAGCGTTACAGAGCAGACAAGCCGTTACCACGTATTCTCTTTCAAGGCGCGAGGTTGTGACTCTCAGCGGTCTGCATAGCATGAACCCATACCATGGGCATAGCATTGACAATGCGGACCCCGTTATAACCATATACACACCCAAATCATGTAGAGGGTACTCACAGATGTAATCTGAAACTCCCGTTACCACACAGAGATATCTCTCTCCATGCCGTGTAGATGCACGGATCGTATTATGTAATGTCTAGCACCAGTCACACAGTAGGCCTACATGTACACTTCTTAGAACACTGATCTCCCCCATGCAGTAGTGGGGAGATCAGTGCATTGGGACTTATTTCATCAACCACATGCTCCCTGCTCCAAGTATCACAGAACATGATATCATGGTTTGACGGTAAGTTTTGCTCAAATTCTTGTCTCTGTTAATCATTTGGCTACAGCAGTTTTCAATTATTAAATGAAGGATTATATCCTCGGAAATAAATACCGTTGAATAGGGATTCCAATTCGGTAACAACACCAAAAGATAACACAGTTGTTCTGCGACCATGTACGAGTACGATCGTACTGTGTGCGGTGCGTGAATGTGCACAGTATACACGCGCGCGTATGTACATGCAATACTGTATGACGTTAACGGCTGGAATAAAGCTATTTTTAAATGAAGGTTGTAAACAATTACGTTTTCAAATCAAATATCCACGGTTGTATTTTTTTTTATACCTTCGCAGTTCACCCTTCATATGCTTCCCCTTTCATAGCATGAATTTAAAAAGATAAAGAACCGGTGGCATTTTTGAGTATGAAGTTTTTTTAAAAAGAGAAAGCATTGTACCCACCGGAGGAAGCATTGCCATTCACTTCCTACAGCGAGGCTGAAAACTAGTGAACCGTGAGAAGCCTCGTGAACTGCCAACGATCTCGCTTTTCAGAGATTTCGGCCAGTCCCGCAAAAGCGGGAGTTTCCCTGACTGATAATAGTTTCATGTCAGTGATGATACAAATAAATGTATTTTGGGGTAACAACAAGTCTAGAAATTGTATCTCTCAAGATATAGTCTTTAGATGATGATGGTAAAATGTTAAAATAAGTGGTTTTTTTTACAGACTAGAGGGAAGGCCGGCCGAATCTAATTTTACACATTGATAGGTTTTACATGTTAAAGGTGAGTTATAGCCGTTACTGTTTAAATATGCTAAACGGTGATTGGACAGTTGTGTCTAAAAACAAGTTTGTTGTAAACATTTCTTTTATTGAAGAAAAGGCACAAAATGGATATTATATAGTACACACAGTACACAAGGTAGTGTCTAAGACCATGTCCCCTTTCAGGAACAGGCAGGACGGTAACAGAATATTTACAATACAAAACAATCAGGATACAAATAGAGGAAAAATAAATATTAGTAATTATGGTCAGTATAATTTCGTCCTATTTCATTTTTTTTTTTTTTGCTGAGAGACAAAGCAGAATACAGTGCACTTTTGATATGTCATTGAAGACAGGTTTCAGGATTTGCAAGCCATCACTTTCATTTATTATCATTATCAAACAGTTGTTTAAGCCACAGGCTAACATTTACCAGAGTTTAAAAAACTGTGAGCTACATAATCTTATATGCTCTAAGTGTCTTTGGTAGGGTCTAAAAAATGATGCCCTGAAAAAAATTGTACTTCAAATTGATGATTTAGTACTTTAAACGAATGAAAATCTACAAGCACTCAAGTTGACCAGATTCACCTTCCCATTTCCTCCCATAGACTTACTGTGTGTAGATCTGACTAATTTATAGATGGGTGGAGTACTAATTGCTTATTCATGCATACCATTCCGAAGGCTGCAAAACTTTCCAATCTTTCACATTTTAGGGTGTTTATTTGTCCATTTGTACACTACAGTAACTTTGTAGCTCGCATATCAAAGTTTGACATTTTGTTTTATCTGAAGCTCCACAATGTTAGCCAGTGGCTTTCAGTACGTACAAATGGTGTGTTGACAGTTTGAGATCCAAACGTTACGAACTTGCGCAGTGGTCAAGCGGTGAACTTTGCGTGACCTTCGTTAGACAATTTGGAACTAACGGAACGTGCCCGTCACTTTGCAACTTTTGAAGTTTAACCGTCCAGATTTTCCCCAAAACTAAGTATTCTACCTAAAAGTTCTATGACAGGTGTTTATTTTACTAATCTTCAAACTGTGAACGATTTGAGCTGAGTTCATTCATTTTACCGTTTTCTGGCGTGCAAATCCTGAAACCTATCCTTAATTCTTCTTACTTTTTCCATCAAGCCGTTTAGCAGCAGTGGTCGTGCCTACTGTGTATTTCACCAGCAAAACGAAGCATATGACGAGCGGAATGAGGGCGATGATTACGTAATAACTGAATATGACGCTAATAAGAAAAGTACCGAGAATTTCCAGGGTCATCTAGTGTAAGAGAGAACGGAATTATGGTTAGCCAACTCTTAAAGGGAGAAGGCGCCAGCAACTAACAGGCATAAGTTAAGAAATATAGAGGCATTGAGAGTATTGTGGGAATTATGGTATATGGTGATAATGACAGCCTAAATAAGGGCTACTGTGTGACATTCACACTCAGCAAGGCCCTATAAATTAGTTAATTTGTGTTTATTTTATGTCTTTGCAAGCCTTATCTTAAGACAAAACTTGCAGAAATAGTCATGGGGGGAGGAGCTTATCGATTCAAACAGTGCATACATTACTACGGCGTGACGAACACACGTCGGGTGGCATGCATCGGTCATGCTTGGTCAGTTTCAGCAATGTGTACGTGCGATCCGATTGGTTGGCACGAACTCAAATGTTTTCTTAACTTATGCCTGTTAGTTGCCGGCGCCTTCTCTCTTTAATACGATTGCCTGTGACCAAGCCCCCCAAAAAGGGGGGGATGTTTAACTCCCTATTTTTACATAAAACACCCCTCTTTTGGCGAAAGGGTAAAATCAAAATTGTAATAGTTTTACTCAAGTCACTGATAGTATATTAGGCCCCTATTACTTGTTCAAATGGCACATTTTTTGAATTTTACTCTGTTTTCAACTAACGTAACAGCAAATTGAACGGGATGAATGACATTTAAAAGCTAAGACCGTACTCGTAACAGTAAATGCCGGGTGTCTCTTTTGCAAGCCTAAAATTAAAATTGTGCAAATGCACTGGAATATAGAAGAAAGTTTCATTTAAAGGCAGTGGATGTCATTTCCATGCCAAAAAATTAACATTGTGTAAATACAATGACATTTAGAAGAAAATGTCGTATAGGAACCTTTTGCAAAATAATGAGAGCTAAAAACTCAGTTTTAGTGGAATTATAGTGACCGTTAGACTCAGATTTATTTTTTTTCTCGCGAGAGAAAAATTCCTACCGCAGAACGTACACTAAACGGCTATTGTTTTTCTTTCGCATTTTTTCACAGGTTTTCTAGGTAATGACTGACCCCCAGATTTCACAGACATGCCTTTCATCAATAGCGTAAGGGCATGGGTTATCTTTTCCTGGTCTGCGGGGATGTTTGCAAATGAGATCCATTACCTTTAAGACCCCTTAGCAAAGTGTAGGAGATAAAAACGCAGTTTTAGTGTAATTATAAAAAAAATCTACTGGTCTAATAGTCTATTTTTAAACAGTGCGTTCATGGAGGTCTCGCATGGACAGTGCCAATGAGAGCAAAGTGTAATACGTTTTGTATACGTAGATGACCTTGCATTTCGTTTTTGTCACACATGCCAGCATAGAAGTAGGTCAGCTGTCTTGTACATGTATCAAATATGCACTGTAAGAGGCCTGAAGTGAGATTTGAAACTGTGTGTCTAGAATTTACACTACGCAATTAATTATTTGTTTGCTCTCTTTTAAAATCTAGTTCATTTCTAATCTTCACATTTCAAAGGCAATTCCTATATAAACAGCCTAAGGACATAAATAATATTTTGTTGGGTTATGGGAGGGTTGCAAATGAGATGCCCTACCTTTAGTGTAAGCATCACGTCACAAACGTAGTTTCTAATTACCAAAGATGACGCTTTTCACTTGCACATTTCTTTTCCAGGCAAACTGTATATTACACAGGGCAGGACTACAGTATATTTATTACAGTGAGGTAAGATTGCGATGTTGCAACTTTCGTGACTGTGGAACTCAAATAAAATTCTGCGTCCTCGATGAACGGGAGGGGACTAGCAACAAACACATGGCGCACAACACCCTGAGAGTATACGGTAGGGCCATTCTTTGGAAAGTGAAACAAATTGTCAAAAAATGAAGTTTGTTCTTTGAAATTTTCAGTTGCATATTCATGCAAAGCATAATCCAAAGTTACTTGAATGATATTTTTTCTTTGAAAAAAGTCCATATTTATGCTTATTTGCCTAAATTTACATAACTATATGTTATAATGTAGATATCAAGCATTTTCCTCTTAAATAGATTGGTGAAAAGGTGAGTGTAACAACTTTCTTCTGAAGATTGATGTGGTCATATGTTTGTCCTACACCCTTTTCAAACTAATACCACCTAAAAGAAAAAGGCAACTAACAGCATAAATTAAGAAATAAAGAGGCATTGAGAGTATTGTGGAATTATGGTATATGGTGTAATGACATCCTAAATAAGGGCTACTGTGTGACATTCACACTCAGCAAGGCCCTATAAATTAGTTAATTTGTGTTATTTTATGTCTTTGCAAGCCTTATCTTAAGACAAAACTTGCAAAATAGTCATGGGGGGAGGAGCTTATCGATTCAAACAGTGCATACATTACTACGGCGTGACGAACACACGTCGGTGGCATGCATCGGTCATGCTTGGTCAGTTTCAGCAATGTGTACGTGCGATTG
>JZLH01S0361513.1:19875-31380 GCA_001188425.1 Eucidaris tribuloides
CTGATTGGTTGGTACGAACTCAAATGTTTTCTTAACTTATGCCTGTTAGTTGCCGGCGCCTTCTCTCTTTAATACGATTGCCTGTGACCAAGCCCCCACAAAAAGGGGGGGGATGTTTAACTCCCTATTTTTACATAAAACACCCCTCTTTTGGCGAAAGGGTAAAATCAAAATTATAATAGTTTTACTCAAGTCACTGATAGTATATCAGGCCCATATTACTTGTTCAAATGGCACATTTGTGAATTTTACTCTGTTTTCAACTAACGTAACAGCAAATTGAACGGGATGAATGGCATTTAAAAGCTAAGACCGTACTCGTGACGTTAAATGCCGGGTGTCTCTTTTGCACGCCTAAAATTAAAATTGTGCAAATGCACTGGAATATAGAAGAAAATTCCATTTAAAGGCAGTGGATCTCATTTCCATGCCAAAAAATTAACATTGTGTAAATATAATGACATTTAGAAGAAAATGTCGTATAGGAACCTTTTGCAAAATAATGAGAGCTAAAAACTCAGTTTTAGAGGAATTATAGTGACCGTTAGACTCTGATTTGAAATTTTTTTCTCGCGAGAGAAAAATTCCTACCATAGAACGTACACTAAACGGCTATTGTTTTTCTTTCGCATTTTTCACAGGTTTTCTAGGTAATTACTGACCCCCAGATTTCACAGACATGCCCTTCATCAATAGCGTAAGGGCATGGGTTATCTTTTCCTGGTCTGCGGGGATGTTTGCAAATAATATCCATGGCTTAGAACCCTTAGCAAAGTGTAGGAGATAAAAAGGCAGTTTTAGTGTAATTATAATAAACTTTGATTTGATTTGTGTGTGTGTCTTTGGTAACAAAAAATCTACTTGTCTAATAGTCTATTTTTAAACAGTGCCTTCATGGAGGTCTCGCATGGACAGTGCCGATGAGAGCAAAGTGTAATACGTTTTGTATACGTAGATGACCTTGCATTTCTTTTTTGTCACACATGCCAGCATAAAAATAGGTCAGCTGTCTTGTATATGTATTAAATATGCACTGTTATAGGCCTGAAGTGAGATTTGAAACTGTGTGTCTAGAATTTACATTACACAACTATAAGTTTTTTTTGCTCTCTTTCAAAATTATTAGTTCATTTCTGATCTTCACATTTCAAAGGCAATTCCTATATAAACAGCCTTAGGACATAAATGATATTTTGTTGTGTTATGGGAGGGTTGCAAATGAGATGCCCTACCTTTAATGTAAGCATCACGTCACAAACGTAGTTTCTAATTACCAAAGATGACGCTTTTCACTTGCAAATTTATTTTCCAGGCAAACTGCATATTACACAGGGCAGGACTACAATATATTTATTACAGTGAGGTAAAATTGCGATGTTACAACTTTCGTGACTGTGGAACTCAAATAAAATCCTGCGTCCTCGATGAACGGGAGGGGACTAGCAATAAACACATGGCGCAAAACACCCTGAGAGTATACGGTAGGTGTTTTCGGTAATAAAATATTCATGAACAGTTATCAAAAATAAAAAAAATTGTCACTAGCTGTGATGGGAAACATTAAAAGGGCACATTATCGAATATAATATTAAATCTTTGCCTGCCATACCCAACATTTGCTATAATTGTACAAGGAATCCGTCTGCAATAAAAAGTTTAATTCTTTCTCAAAAGCTTGTTTCAAAGAAACAAATATATGGCAGTAGTGTTTACGAGGTGCCTGTCGAAAATTAGCAGCGTTAATAGAAACTATTTTGATTTAGCCAATAAATAAAAATGGACGATATGATTGCGTTAAAGCTCCTACTTAATGTGGCAGACAAATATTGGAACGAATCAAGAACCCGGGGCCACTTTCATTTCAAGGTGTACACCATGCGCGTGTGAAAAAAAGTGTAAACATTGTTAATTGTTTGTCACGGTCGGGCGATATACGTGAAAAGGGTATTAAATCGCCAAAATCAAGAAAAAAGGGTATACATCAAAAAAAAAAGTTTACTGTAAAAGGGTATCTTTTCAGAATTGAATTCGTGTTTAAGGTATTCTGAGATCGACAGATTATTAATTGTTTAGGGTCCATTTTAAAAGTCCATACACGCACATGGTGTACACCTTGTAATGATAGTGCCCCCCCCCCCCCCGCAAGTTCAGAAAGTCTCGTTCTAATCCCTTCAAGAAAGTAGTCATGAGTCATTGTTCCCATCAAGTTGCTGTATAAGTGAATAAATTAAAGATTATACCTGAATAAAATCAAGAAAAGAAATTGGAAGTTGGTCGTCCATCACACCAATGTCCTTCGTAAACCGATTTTGGATTCGGCCTGAAAATGGGGAATGATATTGATAAAACATTGTGACTATTTGTATTTAGAGAAAATACTTACATAACAATTAAAGCCCAAGTTAGTTTTGGAATTTTTTTTTATTGAAAGCTTTATGCCCAAAATCCATATCCCTACAATTATAGATTCTGAATGTCTTTATTTTTTTTTTTTTAGATTATTTAGATAAAAATCTCGGGAGGGGGAGACCCCCGAGATTTTTGACTATATTTTAACTTATAACATCCAAAGAGAGTTAATAAGGCATTAAGGTTATATGAGTTATACCCATCTGAAAGAGGCAGACTCTGTTCTTTCAGATGACGTATAACTCAAATAACCTTAATACCTTATTAACCCTTTGGATGTTATAATGTAAAGTATAAGTCGATAGTCGAAATCTCGGGGGTCTCCCCCCCCCCCGAGAATTTTTCATTAATTAATTTATAAAAAAAAAAACTAAAGACATTCAGAATCTATTATTGCAGGGTCATGACTTTGGGGTATAAAGCTTTTAAATAATAAAAAAAAAATCCCAAAACTAAACTAGGGCTTTAAGACGCAAGCATACTATTCATTAATTTTGCTGCATGGTGTTTACACTAAATTGACTACAATTGAATCATATTCTAATCAATTCTGTTGGACTACGAATACCCGGGCCAAAACGGTGTGACAACAAAATACTATTCTTCCCAGGTTAAAAGCCCATGGAGAGCTACACTAAACAAATGGCTAAAGACACAAATTAACAATGACCACAATGTTAAAAAAAAAAGTGAGCTACATAATCCTCCTTGCCCAGATGTCTTTGATAAGGTCTGAAAATGAAGCCCTGAAAGAATTGTATTTCAAAATGATTATATAGTGCTTTAAAAAGTGAAAATGTGTGAGAATTTCAGGTTGACCAGATTCCCTTGCCCCTATTTCCTCCTTTCCTACTGTGTGCAGATCTAGGCTATTTTATACTCCACAGAAGCAGTAAATATTCATTTATGCAAATCTTTTGTACTCTAGGATGTTTATTTGTCCATTTAATCACTACTATGTGGCTTTGGCATCAAAGTTTGACATTTGATTTTAATATAAGCTCCACAATGTTCCCTAGTGTATTTTTTTTCATAATTATAAAGAACATAAACTGTGAATCGCTGTAATAAAAGTTTCAGAGTTATCGATTCTATTTCCCTTTACATATGAATTAATGATAAGAAGTAAACATGTATTTTCACACACACACACACACACACACACACACACACACACACACGACACACACACACACACACACACACACACACACACACACGACCACACACACACACAACAACAACACACACACACAACAACACACACACACACACACACACACACACACACACAACACACACACACACACACACACACACACACACACAAACACCCTGCCCACACACACCACACCACACACACACTCACACAAATACAAACACAAACACACGCTCATTAGCCAAAGTTATTTGGAGTATCTCACGTTTTCACCAAGCTTTCTTGCTGTCTCGGCGTCTGCCCAAAACGCCAACCAGTAGTCGGTTAACAGGTACAAAATCTATCCAAATCAAAAGGAAATGGTATCATTTTCAGCAGTTTCTCATAGAATATGAAACATAGAATGAGTTAAGGATGATCAAGGGGAGGGGAGAGGTGTATCATGCTTCGATACATTAATTTGTAAAGAGGGTTTTGAAAATCAAGTATAATGCTAGTTTTCTACAACTTATTTTATCAAACGACCAACTATTCACCCATGGTCTGTTATGACTTCTTCGTAATAGTTAAGACGCAGACGCAACAAATTTTCTCTCAATGTTGTCAGAATAGATTTACAATGTATTATATGTGTTTTTGACCACTAATATTTTCTATAAACAGCAAATCACCACAAACTTTGCATTTTAAAGCAAGGTCCACCCTGACGTCAAGTTGGTTTTTTATGAAAAAACAGAACAATGAGAGAAACATATTAATGAAAGTTTGGTGAAAATCCACCAAAGAATCGCGGAGTTACGAACTTTCAAAGTTTTAAGTTTGTAACGTCACATGCGAGCAGCTCCCCCATTGTCATGTAATATAAATTCCATATAAAGTGTCATTTTCTCAGAAATTTGAAAATGATGTTACCTGTGCATTCAATATATAGTCAGAATTATTATTTCATACATGCTTCTATGAAGAAAGAACGTTAAATCATCATGAACCAATAACAAGTGGCAAAAATATTGAATTAATATTATATGACATATGGGGAGCTGCTCGTTTGTGACGTCATAAATTTAAAACTTTGAAAGTTCATAACTCCGCTATTCTCTGGTGAATTTTCGCCAAACTTTCATTAATATGTTTCTCACATTGTGCTGCTTTTACTAAAACCAACTTGACATTAGAATGGACCTCGTCTTTTATATTCTAAATGCGGTACTAAAGAGTGAAAAAATAATATTTGTCTAATTCTCACCTGTGCTCCAAGGAGAAAGAACACCATCAAGAATAGCATAAACACGTTTCCACCCGACCGGAAGTACTTGAGATACACTCCAATGCCAATGGCTCCTTGTTTGGTAGTTTCGTCTTCAACGATCTTACTAGACTGTACGGTATCCTTTCCATCCTTTCGAGAAAGAAGTGTACACTTTGGTGTAAATTGATCGACTTGGTAAGAAAATCGAATACTGAAACTTTTCTGTAGTCTTGCAAAGCATGAGCATTATTTTGAAGAATTAATATCCAAGTTAAAGTGACCTGTCAGTCACCACAATACCCTGAAAAAGTCGCACATCTTATGAAACATAAGCATAGAAAGAAAAATACTTTGGGTGAAAAATATGTGTAACATCTGGAGGTCATAAAACTTGTGATTTTTGACGAAATTTTACTTTTTACTTTATATCCTAATGATGATATTTGGCACTTTCATTACTTTTGGGTTGTACGACTTCATCAGGGTATCGTGGTGAAGGGTCACAATTATGCTAATCGTATTACATGTGATTGCACACTTATTTATAATTGATCTATTACACATTTTCATAAATTTGTGTGCATACAATAAAGCTGCAATTCTTATACAAGATTAAACAAGTATTTAGAGGAATTTATCTGCACAAACAATATTAAAGAGAGCATTTGCTTCTTAACAAGATTGTCAAGAGAGAGTGTTAACCATTGATTTTTAACCCATCCACGCACAAATCCCAAATTTTGTGGGATTTATGACATTTCTTAATATAACCCATGAAAAATAAAGGAAAATAGCTCAAAGAGAGAGAAAAATTTCCCTTCAATCTGAGCCTATACTTTTCACAGTCCAATGTGCGAGTCGGTCGCAGGATTTTTTT
The DNA here is from genome assembly GCA_001188425.1 of Eucidaris tribuloides. Classification (NCBI taxonomy): domain Eukaryota; kingdom Metazoa; phylum Echinodermata; class Echinoidea; order Cidaroida; family Cidaridae; genus Eucidaris; species Eucidaris tribuloides. The sequence goes on from JZLH01S0361513.1 coordinate 25,570, forward strand.
TACATGAAAAATGATCAAGAAATCTTCAAATTGGCAATGCTTTTAATGATTAAAAATCCACTCTTTCTTATGCAAATTGGCAATGTTTGACCAACAAATTGTGGATATATTTTTTTTTAATTGAAATGCACTACACCTCCTTTGGAAGTGCCATTAAAAGAAAATATGTTGCCAATTGGTATGATGAAATAGGGATTTAATCCTAAAAATAAACCCTGTGACTGGAAAGTTTAAGATAATTAATCATAGGTATGAAACAGACTGGATTAACGACGAATATTTCAAATACGTTAACTCAAGGAAGTTGCTCATATCAAAATCTACTTAATTGAGAGACAAATAAACATGGGTTACATGTTCCACAGAACACGTTACCTGAATATAAGAATTCGCAACATTACTGTAGTTTCACAGTCATGCATTTGGAAGGATCCCTACTTTAACATCTGGTGTAGAAAGTATTGCGAAATGATGGTTTCTTGACAACACTGGTCTAAACGGCACAGTGACCGTTTTCTGTTGTTATAATTATGCCTCACGTGGTTTACAGCAGTATTTCGGGAAATACGAACCCACACGCTAGATTTTTGCAGAGGCCCTCTTCAGGATTGTAATGTAACGCCATGATATCAACAAAAATAAGCACGTTTTGTATATTGTATTGTATTTTGTTCATGTATAAGTTTGATGAAAATAAATGTTTATAATTAAAAATTGAATGACGGCCTAATCAGCAAGGATTGCACCAGGGTCAACTCTTACAGAGGGCGAACATGTAAAAAGAAGTACCCGTAAATTTCATGAATTACACTGCGAAAAAACACAGAATTCAGATTTTTAAAATTTCGGGGAGGATTCCGCCCCCTCTGCCCCCATGTGGCCTCGCTCTGCCTAGAATATAGGTAAGCACTGGTGAACCAATCACATATATTGTGGGATCCAGCCCTAGTGAGCCAATAACATGTATGTTGGGGTTCAACCCACACTTGTTGATTCTCAAATTTCTGCGTTCCATTATAGCTGCCCCCTCTGCGTAACATTTCAGATGCATCAAAGAAGGCCCCGCCTTGCCACCTGGCTTCGCAACTTTGGCAGCAGTAGCGTAAGGAGGGGATTGAACACAGGAACACACTGCCTTTTATTTTCTCTTCCAATTATTTTGCACCACATAAACCCTCTATGTGGACCCGATGATTTCTTGTATTTTTTTTTGTTCTGGACATAAACTTGCACAAATCGTCGCTGAATTCACGAAGTGGCACGCGCGACCGAAGATGCGCGAAATCACATTTCGAGTAAAACGCGATTAAAGATTTTACCTCTCTTTCAACTGCTCATTGCCATTTGTTATGAAGTTAAGCTGCATGATTCCAGCACAGATAGAAAGCCAAGTATCTACTCTTGCCTTCCATGTCGAATCGTCTTTAAACTAAGTTAAAATTTTAACACAGTAAAGTTTCAAACTCAGGTGTCATTTTGTGGAAAATGTTGCTTCAGCGTAGGAAGAATCCGCGAAGTGGCACTTCGTGTAGAAATCAAGTAAAATTTTGCGCGCCTCAAAAAATTCACGAACCGGCACAAGCGCTCGTGTCGCGCCGTGTTGTTACGCGCGTAAGAGAGAAAAAAAAATTGACGAACCGGCACAAGCGCGCACGCCGTTGAATTTCATGTACAGAACTGAATGGCGCGTAACGGCGCGCGCACTTGTGCCGGTTCGTGGATTTTTTCACTGAAGATTTTCAGGCTCGTGTCGGTTTTGCACTTTAATTATCTCTTTCATTAGAGAGAATTGGGTTCTAAAATTTTGTAAAATGAAAGACCATGGCCAGAGAATAACAAAACTGAAAATAACTTAAATTTGACTTTGGACGCAATTTGGGGGATTTGTGCCACTTCGTGAATTCAGCGACGAAATGAGACTACGGTAAGGTAACTCGGAGCCACATCCGTACAATATCGTGTGTTTGTCTGTTTAGCATATGGCTCCTGACCCTTAACCGATGCTTCTAACATCAATCAGACTATGAACATTTCGGCACAATCCGACTTACTAAGCAGCTGAGTATGAAATATCATCTTTAATAAAGGGATATAGTGGATACCCAAACTGGGGGCCGTCATCCAGTGCGTCATAGTTCCATGAGTGGCTACACGCAGTGCATACGTTATAGCGTTCATTTCGTAGCAATACTCGGAGAAACTATATTCGCGTGTGCACATCTCCATTTTTGTAATGGGCCGATCTCAGGAGACAAATATGTGTGCGTTTTTCCGAAGAAATACGAGATATCCCCAGTTCATTCCGGCTAGTCAAGTAGGGCAATCTTCCTGAACACAGAGTCTACAACTACGGTGTCCCTTTAATCAATAGGGCTGCATTTACTTACTTTATGCTTGCCACGTCTCACAGTAGACCCCACCCCTGACGCCAGTCGAGATAAGGAAGTCATCGACTCGTCATCGATGTCGGCTTCCTCCCCGTCATCGTTGTCGTCTTGTCGCTGCATCAACTTCGAAAACTCGATTCCTTTGGCATGAAGTTCACTCAGAGTCCCCAGTGCTTCCATATTTCCCTATATGGTTGTAGACAACAGATATGCAGCTCAAGTCTTGTGTTGAGTAACATGCTTTGGTTGGTTTCTGAGTGAAGTTGGCGGCATTAGCATTATAGGCTTATTTGCGGAATTACGCATCATGCATTTTGCTAATTTGGAAAAGTAAATTCAAGAGGAAGTGTCAGACACAAACGGCACACCTGCTGGGTTCGAACCAGGCATCTCATAATAACCACTAAGGCAATAACTCGAGTGCTTTTCATAATAAAGCTGCAAAATCACCACTTTATCAAATGTCAATTGTATACTCATTATAGTCTATTTTGTAGCATCAAATTAAGACTTATTTAAAGTACACATGGAAATGTAACAATATCGATTCTACGAATGACATGAAAAGCAAAACTGCGAGAGACGTAATCTGTACTTTAAAATAAGAAACTAAGTGATAGTGTAACAAGTTAGGTCTAGAATAACTCAAGACCTATTAACTTGTTGGATGGAACTTTAAAAAGTCACATTCCTATCAATTTCTGATAAATTGAGGAGTGTCCTGAGAGCTCACTCTCGGAACGCAGTCTGAGGGGAGAAATGAGTTGGCAAAACCAGTCACCGTTTTTTTTTTTTTTTTTACTTTTGAAAGCACTACATAATCATTTTCAAATACAAATTTTAGGGTTTCATTTTAGACCGTATGGGAGACACCAATAGTATGGAAATTCATATAGCTGGGATTGTTTTAATCTAGATATATTGCCAAACAATGCCAACGAACTAACGGATTACCGATTTAAGAACGAGAATCTGATCTGCGTCCGAAAGGAAGTGAAGTTGATGCGTGACGAGGATGCGGGTTTTGTCGGCGAGGTATTCCATTATACACCTATTTGGTAAAATAAATAAATAATAAACTAATTATTTGAAAAAAAAGTAAATGTGACCCGTCACCATGATACCCTGATAAAGTCGCACAACCCAAAGGTAAGGAAAGTGCCAAATATCGTAATTATGATATAAACAAATCAAAGGGAATTGTCTTCAGAAATAAAAAGTTTTATGACTTTCAAATGTTACAAAGGTTTGATTTTTTTTTTCACTCAAAGTACCTTTCTTTCTTTGTTTATGTTTCATAAGATGTGCGACTTTATCAGGGTATCTTGGTGGCAGGTCACAAGTAAGTAAATCAATAAATGAACGAATGAATCAGTCAGTCGGTAAAATAGGTAAATAAGTAAATCTTAATCTAAAGAATAACTACAACACATTTGTGATGTAGATATATTAACGATTAAACTGGCAAAATTTGACTGGTGATGACATTGTGATCATAGTTGTATCATTGTAAATATGAAACATTGTCATAGATTAAGGGATTTCAGGATTTAAGGAAATTGCAGGTTAAAATAGGAAATGGACGATACCTACCTAAAACTACATTATATGTTCTTTTCCTGTATTATATGTTTACAAGTCATAAACAGAATAAATAGACGGTGCTTTCTGCAGGCAAACGTAATGGTAATGGTTTGTAGTGTTGCATCAGTGCTAAATAAGCGATCTCTTATAATCTTTACTAGAGTGATGGTACCATGTCATGCCTGTAGTGCATCCCTATTATGAGAGTACATGGCTTCATTGACTGCAGTATGCACACTCTCCTTTGACAATTGGAGACAACGTTATGCTATAGTGTGTGACTTCAGACAAGTCTAATTTGGTTATTCACTACTTCTGTAGGCAGGAAGTAAAGTGGGGCCCATGGGAGTAGTATCCTACAACTAAGATTATTCAGACCCTTACCACACCATGACCGACAATGATTTGTGCGCACAAACTACGTTCACTAGGGCACGACACCCTCCACTCTAGAATAATAACATCTTGAATTATGGCATACACACTAAAAAAAATAAAGGTGCAGAGCAATTTCTGCCGCAGTATTTGCGCAATTCTGCACCTTTCAAGACTGAGCGCTCGCCTCACTCCATTATGTTTGCAAGTTTGCACCTTTTAGGTACACATTTATGCAAATTTATGGATGTTTTCTCTTCCGAAGCCTGGTGTGAGCGATTTCTACCATTTTTTCTGTGAATACAATTTCAATACGGAAAATGCAACTTGCATACATTATACCATTTTCTATGTCGGACAAGCTCAGATAAGCTTTTAGGTTTTCAAAAACAACCTTTGTTTAAAAGGTATGCATGGAATTTGAATATAATTATTACGAAAACGGCCTATAGGTCCAAATTTTGCACCTTAAAGGATGAAAATAATGTACCTTCGGCTTCAACACTATGCAATTATGTGAAAATACACACCTTCACGGCCAGCGTGTTGGCCAAGTGGGTACAGCATCCGTCTCACAAGCGGAAAGTCGCAGGTTCGAACCCCGGTAGGGTCATATTTGTACGAGTTTTTAAATATTTCGTCGTTGTTTTTACGAACTGTAACTTTTGCTGATTTGGGTGTAATTTTTCGATTTTGAGTTTTTAATATATTCGAAATAATTATAGAATAACGAATCTTCCTGCAAAATTTCAGACTAAGAAAATGTTTCCTTAAAGAGATATTTTAATATTAAAAAATGCGAAATGTCCTAAAAACGCGATATGTGTTTTTACGAACTGTAACATTTGAAAAGTTTCACTTCGTAAAGTCCGCACTTTGCGTGCGGTCGACGAGAGCACGGGTTTTTACGAAGTGTACTTTTCTGCCGTAGACTCGACAAAGACGTAAACTAGTGGGTCGTTTGATATCGTAATACGCCCTTTTCTTCGTTTCTTTCATTGTAGAATTCATTTGGAGTAAGTATAAGTTTGAATTTTGTCTTTACTTCACAATATTTACCAACATATACATTGATTTTTGTAGATTTATGATGAATAAGTATCAGAATGACTCGATGCGATTTTGTTTAGTCCCATACATATTGATCTGTGTTGGTGGTTTTGCTTAACTGATAGACTATCCCTTTCACAAAGCTTAGTTGAGTGATAGGGGTGGTGGAGGAAGTTGGTCTGCTGCTGAGAATTCTCGTGGACAAGCACACCTCTAACCCCCCCCCCCCCACGCGTCCGCATAACGTTAGCACATGACTAACGTTAGATCCCTGTACACACCAATCTAAGTCACAGTAACGCCAGCTGCAGTAACACAACAGTAGCACAACACTAAGTCGACAGTAACAGTAACACTAGCAATAAATCTAAGTAGATCTACCTACATGCAAACCGTGTAGGCCTATATGTAATGG
>JZLH01S0361541.1:3261-13392 GCA_001188425.1 Eucidaris tribuloides
CTCCATATTCACAGAGGGTCATCTTTGATGTTTAGTCTTTCATTTGACTAAATTTCAAGACACCTGACCAAAGACCGTGATTTATGGATTTTTTCAAACTTTAAAAATCGATTATCTCAAAATGACACTTTTGTGGGTTAGCATTATATTCCGCTGACCCCCTCTTTTGATAAATGTGAATACGGGATGCAATATTGCCTACGCTATAGCTGGTTCAAAGTGAGTTACAGAGGTATATCTCTGAGCGAGCGCAGCCAGCGAGCGGCTTTGAAGGGGAACAATTCATTTTGGGGAAAGGGGAAAAACAAATTACTCTTGGTAATAAACTCAATCCATCATGTATTCTGGTTCAGTGTAAATCATAATATAATTTGTAATGGCCCTTTTTTTTTACAATATAGAACCCTAAATTCACCCAACCCTGAGAGTAAGCTTCTATAGTATTTAGTGTGTATATGAGAACTAGGACGGGACGGAGTAAGTGGGGTCACCAGCAAGCAGATTTGCTTATGAAAATACGCCACAAAAATATATATTTCGGAACATTTCAGTGATTATGAAACAAAGCAATCCAAATACACTCCTAAAGATTTAAAACACACATTCAGATTCATGGGGATGTTGTGTTTGTGCGTCTACAAAGAATTTCACCTATTTATTCTCTGACTGTAAATAAAACAAAGAACTATTGACAGAAAACTGTCAACTTAAATGGAATGTAATTCTAAGAAATTACACATTTCTTTGCGATACACTAAATAAAATGACTGTTAATCTTTTGTGACAACTTGTCAGTGTTTGTACAGTTGCGACACAAAACCAGAAGTAATTTCTCTCATTAGGTTTTTTTATAACTTCCGAGAATAAATTGGTAAACAAAGGAACCGAGGAATCCTATGAAACTGATGTTTTTACTAATATTTATACATACTTACTTTGCATAAGCAAGCCCATGTAGTAGATGCAAATATTACTCATTTCCATTATTGTACAATTGTTAATATGATGCTTAGAGGTTGGCATTTCTGTTAAACTCCCAGCTTTGTTTGCTAGTGTCCATATTTCTTATCGAAATCGCAAAATGATTTAGATATTGTTGAATGACATATTTTTAGAACTAAAAGCAGCCGGAGGCATCTTGTTTTCGGGATATCCGTCAGTGGGTCCATTGCCGGTTCTAGTTTTCGCGATAACTAAAGGACCAATGATTAAATTTTAATTAAACTGGGGTGAGTTAAATGTATAACCTATAACGCAAAGATGAACTGATGAGATTTTTTAATTGAAAGGTCAGAAGGCCAAAGGACACAGAGCCGAATACATGTCTAATTTGGTTCATTACTGCAATAACTCAAGAATAGTTTAACTTGGGTCAAGCATGTAAAAAAAGGCACCCATGAAGTTATTAGGTTTTGGAGCCAGTTAGAAGTTCAAAGGTTAAAAGTTACAAGGCCTTATATATCTAATTTTAACTTGTTACCACAATATTAAACTCAAGAACGGCATATGGGATTTCAATGTAACTTTGGTCAAATGTGTACTATGAGTCACTGATAAAAATATTGTGTTTGAGTTGTTGAAGCGTCAAAGGTCAAAGGTCACGGGGCCTCAAAATGGCTGATTTGAGCTCGTTAGCATGATAACTTGAGAAATAAGGCTTATCAGATTTTGTTGTAACTTTTCGAAGTAGTAGTATGAGGAACCAATTGACTATCTACATTTTGGAGTTGAAAGGTCAAAGGTCAAGAGTCACAATGACCTTTTTTTACATGTCTGATTAAGTCTCGTTGTCATGGTAACTTCTTTAGAATTAATGATCAGATTGGGTACAACATGTGGCTTTTCGATTTCTGCCAGATTGTGTGGGAGTACGGTTTGCAGAGGCATACCCATCGACTGTGCTAGGTCAAACTACTCTAGTTGTTTCTTACAACAGCTTCTTTTACTACTTGCATACAACATTTAAAAGATGTATTGGTTGAATATAACGGCTTTCCCACTTTTGTGCGGAATTGTACTCAATAAACATTTCTCTACTTGAAAAGTCATATTTTTATGAATTTTTCATTGTAAATGATAGAAAGAAGTGGATTATCGGCTGCTCGTGATATTATTCTTTTTTGGATTTACCGGTGATGCCAAACATATATTTTGCACAAAGTCATACGAAATTGCCAAGGGATGCATTTTTATGATGGAATACTAATTCTGGCGGCCATTTGAATAATTACGAAAAAATGCCGCCATTTTGGAATTTCGCGTACTTTTCGTAATAGTTGGCCAAAATGACTCTAACATGCCAATTTTCATGCTTTTATCACAATTTGAACGATTTTTCAGTTAATCTGCTCCACTATCCCGACCATAGGCAGTTGCTTATGATAATCTCATATGCCTTGCCGTCACAGCGATTTAATCGAGTCCGCCCCCTAGCGTTTTTACATAAATAACTATGAGAGTCCGATCACTGAACTTATAACACATGGTTCAATGGGGCCGATCGATCATTTTGCTCAAAAGTATCGGTATGTGCGATCGCAATAGTTGCCAATCAAATGATTGGCGAAATCATTATTGTCATATATATTTCATAAATGTATATTTTTTCTGATTCATCGTGTCATTTAATAATACAATTGTGATTATATAAGTTTTTATTCACATTACTAGAAGAAAATCTATTAAGTTTACGAATAATTTCAGCACATTAAACAAGTTCAGCTTCCTACTCTTCAGCAACCAGCCCCGCGTACTGAGGTCAAAAACTGGACGCTCGTGGGACCTCCCGTCAGCAATATGCGCAGCATATTGCCGCGCATGCGCAGTCGAAACTCCCTGCTGCAACGCTAAGGAGGCCCGCGCGCCGAGCGCGTACCAGTACTGTTATAGAAAGAAAATGCGCCTGCGCGTATCTGTTGTCACGGCGACCAGAGCATTCACCTCCTCGAAAGCTTGAAAACAAGATTTCACCGGAAGTGTCGTGACGTCTACCGGAAGTGGGGTTACGTCATGAAAATAGTTCCGTATTTTGCTAGATTTTGCTTTTTTTTCTTTTAGACTTGTTATCGCGGGATTTTGGGCTCCAAATTAAAAAACAACCTACAGATTTCTGTAGTTTACAAAACTACTTTTTGACGGCGAATCCGATTTTCGCGTTTTTAGGCTCCCAAACGCGCTCCCGAGCGATTTGAGGCCTTTGGCCTCAAATCGCTCTATATAAGAGACATTCTAAAAATAGGATGGAGGCAGAGAGCCTCCATCCTATTTTTAGAAATGACGTCATTCCACTATTCTGCACAATCCCCGACAAATGTATCGGTAGAGTACTAGAGCAGAGGCAAAGTCAAGTTTGTTGCAAATAAAGATTGAAAAGACAATTCAAACTTTCTAAAGGACATTAAAAAAATTACTAACTAGCTTCTGTACAACACATACATGCATCTTCCATTCCACAAAATTCATGTCTTGCAGCAAAACAGCGGTCCAAACAACCGCTACCACGAGCGATCGTAAAGCCTTTAAAGGCGCCGGTCTCCACTACGGATCGCTCCCAAGCGTGCCGTGCAGTGAGCCAAGCAAGAACGAATTAGATCTACACATAAACAATTCTGAAAAAAACACACCGTACATGTAGATCAATGAGTGGGACTGTACAAAGATCCGAGAGATCGCAATCCATCGACATCCATCCCAACAATAGATTTTAGCACAGGGAATATTTACCCTTTAAAGTACATTTGTCGAAATATGACATATTCTACAGAAGCATGCACAGATATAACGATAAATGTGTCATTAATTAATGCATACTCACACGAATTAAGGATAACTTACTGCTTGAATTAGACAACATCAAACATCATCCTCGAACAAATTCAGACCGGTACGGTCAACCGATCGCGAACCCCACCCCCGCGGTTTCTCTCTGCTGGTCTTTGTTCAATCGGTTTTGTTTGTGTTGTGTGCGCGTTTGATAGGAGTGTCAAATTTCACAAAATGTGTACAATTCATTCATAACTATTTTTACGTAATTGATCCAAAGTGGTGCTAATGCGCACCAAGGTGACAAAATAGGAATCTTTTGAAATCATTCCGGGAGTGTAATCAGGAGCCTTACGCTGTTTTTTTTTTTTCATCATTCGGTCTTTCCATCATGTCCATTCCAAGATATCGAGTATTACAAAGTGACATTCAGCCCAGGATACATGTTTTACAGGGTTTGATTGACAAAGTACATAATAATACAAATGAAACTTAACAAAAACTTCACGGACATAAGAAATTAAATGATCTCAGAATACGGTACAAAATATGAGTGGAATTGTGAATATAACATATCTGAATGGTTACATAACTTAAATTTGGGAATATTGGCAATGCATAGTCGTGATATTATCGCATGATAGGCTATCATAATTGAATTAAACATCAACTTTATTCCTAAAATTTACATAAAGATCAAGTCCTTTTGTTTTATGTTAACTTTATAATACACTGAGATTTCCATCAACTGCAATTGTAGAAAATCAAAGTGGAATTATAGGCCTATATATTATGACCCGTCCATTCATAGACGCAATTGAATTAAACATCAACTTTATTATAGGGCCTATATAAAGATCAATTCCTTTTGTTTTATCAAGTTAACTATGTAATACACTTAGATTTTATAAATATATATTTAACAAATTCTCCATCAACTACAAGTTTATTTTAAATTGGGGAACAATAGTGGAATTATATATAATATGACCCGTCCATTCATAGACGCAATTAAATCAAACATTAACTTTATTACTAATACAAATGATTGCAAATGGTGTATTACATTTCTCTAGATCAAATAAGTGCAGAAAATCGAGTTTGAAATGTTGACTGATAATCGACTTGCACAGTAAAGCCTGGGGTTGGTGGTCGCCCCATAAAATTTTCGAAATTCTTTGGCACAATTCAGAATCAGGTTTTCGCAGAGGGTGCGCGCCATGGGGTAAAATCTTGGTGGGGGCGGGGCGCGAATCCGTCACGGCCATGATTCGTGGCTCAAGTACAGCCAGCAGAATATCACTCATTAAAAATTTTTTTTTGGGCGAGGGGGTGGCCGAAATTTTCCTGGAAACATCCGGTAATTTTATCACCGATGAAAAATTATGGGCTGCCCCCGCCCCTCCCTGTCGCTGCCCGCCCTTATATTTGCAGTGAATTTGAACATGTAATTTAGGTCTTTTTAACAGTTTCGCCCCTAACAGTTTTCGTCTTCGCGATAAGATTTTACCGTCGCGGTGCGAGCCCCAGTGGAAACAGGTCCTTAAAACTGAGTCTCATTCGGCATGAATTCTGTATAGCAGAAAACATAAGTGTAGGCCTACAGTTCAGATGTCTTGTCAATAAGATTCAGGTGGGGCACAGGAAAATGACCATTATGTTGCTATCATATTTTCAAGGGCGTAGGCTGGGTGCACTGGGTGCACGTGACCCACCCCCCCCCCCGCACGAGCCAAAGGAGTCCGCCCCTGGCAAGCAAAAAGAAATTTTCACCACCTTTTCTGCTTTCAACGCCTGATTTTCTCAACTTTAGTTCCACCTCCCTAAGATGTGCACCTCCCCACACCAAGTTAGTTCCACCTCCGCAAGATGTGCACCTCCCCGTGCCCAAACCAGCCTACGCCCCTGATTTTAATTAATCTATTATTTTACTTAGCAGTGCAGTTTGAATACAACGATTTTCCGTTTTTTGATCGCATTCGAGCTTCCAGTATCTTTTTACTCCTGGTCCAAACTTGGGCTCCATGGATCCGGCATGGATCCCATCCATTCTGTGCTCATCTGTTTCTAAATCCTGGATCAGTGGATTCACCCCGTCACTGTAGGCCTATTCTCCGTAGTTCCCCAACGGCACAAGAGGATCCATGATCCATGGAGGCCGCGGGATTCCCTTTCGGTTAATTGACGACTTGAAGCTAGGCTAGTCAAATATGCGATGACTGTGTCGTACGACCATCGGGTGTTCGCGTGACAAATTGCAAATGTTATGATCACAGTGGTTAAGCCCATCATTTCTAAAAATAAACCAAATTGCGGGAACAACCCAAAAAGATATCAAATAGGCTTACAAACAAAAGTAAAGTTTCCTAGGTATAATAACAATTGATGGCGAATAATGATACTGATGGCGTTGGTGTTTGTGGTGATGATGGATTTACGATGATGATGATGATGATGATGATGATGATGATGATGATGATGATGATGATGATGATGATGATGATGATGATGATGATGATGATGATGATGATGATTTGGTGGATGTGGTGATGGTGGTATACACTCTAAATGACAGGGATTTAAAGTAAGTCCTAATCGGCAATCCTGATCCGCAGTGAATAGGGACCAGTCAATTTTAATTTTAAGCATTTGTGGATTAACTATAAATCGTTAAGATTTAAATCTAAATCCCAAAATCGACTGGTCCCTATTCACAGCCGATCAGTATTTTTTTGTTGTTGTTGGTGGTGGTGGTGGGGGATGATGATGATGATGATGACACTTTATTTGTTGTGAGATTATATACAACGATTCTTGTTAAAGTTACTCAATGTATAGTTTTGCAGATCGCCATGATATTGTATGAACCCTCCCTACTGAAAAGTATTGCAACATACATGTACATTATAACACATGCATTTTTAGTTGAAGGGGTCATTCTATAATGACGTCCTAATGAAGTTTATTATTAGAAAATAGTAATTATTTCAAAAGAAATCAATGAATACTATTTCTCCTTTCTTCTCCAAGGCGGAGAGGTAATCAAATGGAGGAACACTCAAAGCAGAGGGGCTGGAACATAAAATTTAACGTTAATTTTTTTTCGCCTCCCTATCGGGATGGGGTGTTAATTCACATGCACCAACATCGTAATTCGGTTTCAAATTTCCCGTGAAACGGATTCGATGGCTTGAATAGTCTTCCAACAAACAAAAAATGCCAATGTGTTCCTCTGACGCGGTCTCAGAAAGAAAGAAGAAATGATTGTGCACAGATGCAATTACCTTTTGCGTGTAAAGGGTTAATGAGTAGCCTATGTGTTATCCCCCTTTCCACTGTAAAATATCACTTTCTGCTTCGCGGGGTGTTGTCTTCTTTCTGAGACCACATCAGAGGAACATATTGGCATTTTGTTTGTTAAGTCAAAATGCATGCGTTATAGTATATGTCGCAATATTTTTGAGTAGGGAGGATAGGATGTTGACATTTGAAAACGGCAGACTGTTGCAGTAATTGTTGGAACAACGTAAAAAAAAACCTGGTGTTGAAACACATTATTTAATTAATGAGGTAGGAGAGAAGAAGTGGTATAGCGCCACCTTGTGTCAATAAAGCTGAGGAGCAACTTGTCTGCGGATTAAAGGCATTGTTCACCCTGACGTCAAGTTGATTTAATAAAAGTAGAAAAATGAAAGAAGCATATGAATGAAAGTTTGGCGAAGATCCACCAAAGAATAACAAAGTTATGAAGTTTCAAAGTTTTGAATCTGTGACGTCACGTGCGAGCAGCTCCCCATAATTATGTCATGTGTTATAAATTCCATAAAGTGCCGTTTTCCCAGAAATTTGAAAATAGTTTTACCTGTGCTTTCAATATATTTTCAGAAACATTATTTCATACAGGCGTCTATGAAAAATCCATTCAATTATCATAAACCATTAAAAAATGACAATTTATGGAATTTATATTACATGACATAGGGAGCTGCTCACATGTGACGTCACAAAAAGAAAACATTGAAACTTCATAATTGTTATTCTTGCGTAGATTTTCGTCAAACTTTCTTATGTTTCTCTCATTTTTCATATTTTTTTTCTTTTATTAAAACCAACTTTACATCAGGGTGAACCTTGCCTTTAATTTGTGGCGTCAAACGTACCACAATGATGATAATAATACACATGCGCTATGCAGTATCATCATGGTGTAAATTGGAGAGAGAAAAGTTGTGGGGTGTCAAAGCGTGCCATAAAGTTAAAAGCAAATGTTTTCGAGATAAAGGCCAAATAATGAAGAAAAAAAAGGAAGAAGAAAACGATGGAACAAAATTAGTATACTGTATAGGGTCCTATAGGGGTGTGTATCGTGCCATACTTCAATAAATCCAGGCAGAGGCGTCGATCCTGTGGGGGCGGCCCCCCCCCCCGAATGAAAATGGGGGCAAACATATTGATTTGCCCCCAATAATTTTGAAAACTTGAAAAATTCGTAATATGCAATGAAAATATATGTTTTAAAAAGCATTGGAAAGCAAAGTATACTCCTGCTCATAATTATGGAATATTTTGTTGATACTTAACTTCTTTCCCCTATATCGTCCAAAATTTTCGAAACAAGTGTTTATTTCACAAAACGCATGCAGTATGTGAAGCAATTTTTGGATTTCATGAGATGACTTAAGTAAAAACTAAAGTATGTTTGAGCGCAATAACATTTGTATATTAATTTTTTTTTTAATCCACAAAAAATCATGAAAAGGTATTAAATTAAAGTAATTAAAAAAACAAAACGGAAAACTGATAAATTTCGATGTTATGTCATTTATTATTAAATTACCATCAGAATAGTGTCTGTTACAAGTCTAATAACGCGCGTAACCACCACGTGACTCAACAACAACAACAGCACCGCCATTTAATGTCGAGTCCGACGCTACAAAATGCTCAAAATTCCTGAAATACTTAGATTATATGTTTCACCTGGGGTGAACAAATATTAATCCCAGACGTACCGTTCACGGAAAAATGGCAACTGTCTTCCCTAAATGGTTTTAAGTATTCCATAATTATGAGCATGAGTGTAATATCATAAAACAGGGCATAAAAATACGATTAAACATACTAAATTGCCATTTTTTTCAGCGCGCTTTGCGCGCATAATTCTAATGAAATGAATGAAAATTCATCAATCCACAACATAAGTACTGTCTATTTGTCTACATCCTTTTCAATTTTTTACCTCAAGATTTTTATTTACCCGTCTTGTTTCTGATTCTGATTCTAAGTCTTGTTTTGATTCTGATTCTAAGTCTGATACAGACTGCATTAAGTGACCCAACAATCCAGACAGACATCCAGAAAGTTTATAACATGAGAAATGGAATGAAATCAAATAATCAATCACAATCAATCAGTCAATCAATCAATCAATCAATCAATCAATCAATCAATCAATCACAATCAATCATTCAAACAATCCAGCAATCAATCATTCATTCAATCAATCAATCAATCAATCAATCAATCAATCAGTCACTCACTCACTCACTCAATCAATCAATCAATCAATCAACCGATCAATCAATCAATCAATCAATCAATCAATCAATCAATCAATCAATCAATCAATCAATCAATCAATCAATCAATCAGATTCATTCAGATTCAGATTCATTTTTTTATTGTCCTCAGCGGAAATTCACTTTATTGGCATATATATACATACAATATTTACATAAATTATACTACACAATGCAAATACAAAATCAATTGATATACACATATTTACACAAAACACACAAATACATTTTCTGTTTTAGTCATCGTACACAAATTAATTCATTTAGGTATATAATTGTGATTAAAAGTGGTAAGCAGAATTAATTATTATTGCCATTGTTATTGTCATTATTTCAATAGTTATATTGTTGTCATTATATAATAATATTACATTTATTATAGCTTACGATATGTTAAACTGGTCGAAGAGGTGGAATTTAATGCGGTAAAGATGACTGGCGAAGTGACAAGATTATGGGCTATTCATTGTATAGTTCATTGTATTTACGGAGGAAGCGTGAAGTACGTGCTTTCATTGACCTGTATCGTTTGCCCGGCGTTTGCCTGAGCGCATGAGAGTATAACATGGGTGTAGAGGGTGATTGACGTTCCCTATTATCAGTGAGACATGTTTCAAGATCATATTATTGCATTCATTTGACAGATTTGTCACTTCGCCAGTCATCCTGCCAGCATAATTTGCATTTTTTTGTAATTTTTTCAGGTCATCTTTCCTGCACCCTCCGAACCAAACTGCACAACTAAAGAGCATGACACTTTCGATTACGGATTTATAGAATAGTCTCAGAA
>JZLH01S0361544.1:10127-28967 GCA_001188425.1 Eucidaris tribuloides
CACCATCACACACACAATTTTTTTATAGGTCCGGTTACGCCAATACAATGATTTTGGGTATAGCCTTCATATCAAGATCTCCACACCCCAACCCGTTAAAATGATTACTTTTCTACTTTCACGGACTTGTTGATGGTAAAAAAATTGATTTAGCATACTCCAAAAAAAAAATGGTATGCTAGCAATTCTATGGAGTAATATGCCATACACTATCAATGGATCATGACACTATTCTATGCTTTAGATTTCAAGGTTAAGATTACATTTTTTTTTTTTTTAGTTTGAAGCCCAAGTTTAGTTTTGGGGATTTTTTTTGTCAGCTTTATGCCCAAAGGTCATATCACACCAATAACAGATTCTGAATGTCTTTCGTGTTTTTTTAATTAATTAATGAAAAATTTCGGGGGGTACCCATCTCGGGGTGCCCTCGAGATGTTCGACTATATTTTACATTGAAGCTTCCAAAGGGTTAATACGGTGTTAAAGGCAGTGGATCTCTTTTGCATGTCTAAAAATTTACATTGTGTAAATACAATGGCATTTAGAAGAACATTCCATCTGGGAACCTTCATCAAAATATAGGAGCTAGAAACTCAGTTTTAGTGGAATTATAGTGACCGTTAGACTCTGATTTGATATTTTTTTGTCGCGAGAAAAAGTTCCACCATAGAACGTACAGTAAACGGCTGTTTTTCTTTCGCATTTTTCAAATTCTATGTAATTACTGACCACCAAATTTCACAGACATGCCTTTCATCAATAGCCTAAGGGCATGGGCTATCTTTTCCTGGTCTGCGGGGATGTTTGCAAATGAGATCCACTGCCTTTAAGGTTATCCTAGTTATACCTCATCAGGAAGAGCAGAGTCTGCTGTTTCTGATGAGGTATAACTCGGATAACCTTAAGGCATTGTATAACAATGTTTCCAGTTTAAAAAATCTGAGCTCCATGATTCCCCATGCTACCAGTGTATCTGACATGGTCTAAAATGAAGCCCGGAAAAAAGTTCTGTTTAAAACGATCATTAAGTGCTTTAAAAAAGTAAAATCATTGAGAGACCATTCCAGCTTTCCCCCATAGACTGCTGTGTTGCAGAATTTCCTATCGCCTGACAGGAAATTAATGTGCCAATTTGTATCTGCACTTATTGTACTAGTGACAGCATAACTGTCCAAACTTTTGTGTTCTAAGGTGTTTATTTGTCCATTCAAACACTGCCAGATATGTCAGATAGCAAAGTTTGACAATTTTTTAAACGTGTCTTCCACAGTGTTATATAGATGTCTTTAACCTTTGGATGCTTTAATGTAAAATATAGTCGAAAATCTCGGGGGTTACCCCCCCCCCCGAGATTTTTCATTAATTAATTTTAAAAAGACACTCAAAATCCGTTATTGGTGTGATATGACCTTTGGGCATAAAGCTTTCAAATAAAAAAAAAATCCCAAAACTAAACTTGGGCTTTAAACAGTAGGTGGAATTTCTCATGTAGGAAAACACATGAAAAGACACCAATACTATCAAAATTGGTCAAGGTACCATTTTGACCTGGCACCGAAAGTGCGTTGACTTTTTGATATTTTGGGCTGTAGCGCCATTTGCGATCGGATGCATAAAAAAAAGAATATTTTGGGGGGAATCTTTTCGTGTAGGCAAGTCATTTGATGAGCATATTAATAAAATAAGGACAATTTTAATTTTTGACCCCTGTGTGATTTTGTTGACCTCTATCCAAAATGCCCGGAAGTTCAAAGTGGCCAGCTCAAGTCAAAAACTTTCGAAATCCATCGAGGAACCCGAAAACACTTTCAAACCTTTGTTCCCAGACTTAAGTCACGAGACCTATAAGTCAGTGCTCTTCTTAAAATGCCTCGTGGACTTGCGGACTTACAGGTCAATTTGCCGACTGGCATAAATGAAAATGCCGACTGTAACGGTTGTTCAAAGGGCGTAAACGGAGGCATCCATTTGGTTTTTAGGATTGAAGGGTGATTCCAGCCTAGTGTTTTCAATCGATAAAAGAATTGATCTCCATTTGAAAAAACACATGAATCTTTTTTTCTTTTCTTTTTTTTTGCTGGTGTGCAAAAAGGTGTGGCAATTGTTGAGTGGTGATTAATCGCGGAGGGTCTGGGAAGGGGTTCCCTTCCCAGGGTGAGAAAATTTGACATTTTTCACCTTGAAAATGTTTTTTTTCAGTCGCCATTTTTGATGAAGGACTGCATTATTGACATCTCTTTTTTGTTACGCAAAAGGCATGGAAATTGTTGATTGGCGATAAATTGGGGAGAGTCTGGAGGTTCTGCCCTCCCTGCACGCGAAAATCTGGCATTATTTGCCTTGAAATGTGTGTTGGGTCTGCGAGGGGTTCCCCTCCCAGGAAGAGAAGATTTGACATTATTTACCTTGACTGTGTGTTTTCAGCCCCATTTTTGAGGAAGGAAAGCATAATTGCCATTTTTGTTGTTGTGCACAAGGTGTGGCAACTGTTGACTGGTGATAAATTGGGAAGGGTCTGGGAGGGGGCTTCCCTCCCATAATGAGAAAATTTGACATTTTTAACCTTAAAAATGTGTGTTTTCAGCTCCATTTTAGAGGACGGAAAGCATAATTGACTTTGTAAAATATTGTTTATAGGTTGTGGCGATTGTTTGATTGGTGATTGTTTGGGGACGATCTGGGAGGGGGCTCCCCTCCTAGGATGAGAAAATTATAAATTCTTGCCTTTAAACTGCGTGTTTTCAGCACCCATCTTCGATGAAAACATGCATAATGGCCTTTTTTGTTGTTGTGCATAAGGTGTGGCAATTCTTGATTGGTGATAAATTAGGAAGGGACTACGAGGGATTCCCCTCCCAGAATGAGAAGATTTGACATTATTTGCCTTGAAATGTGTGTTTTCAGCCCCATTTTTGAGGAAGGAAAGCATAATTGCCATTGTTGTTGTTGTGCACAAGGTGTGGCAACTGTTGATTGGTGATAAATTGGGGAGAGTCTGGGAGGGGGCTTCCCTCCCAGGATGAGAAAATTTGACATTTTTAGCCTGAAAAATGTGTGTTTTCAGCTCCCAATTTTTGATGAAGGAATTATAATTGACATTCTTTTTGTGTGCAATGCTTGTAGCGAATGTTGTTTATGATAAATTGGGGAGGATCTGGGAGGGGTTTCCCCTCCCAGGGGGAGAAAATTTGACATTTTTGCTTTGAGAATATTTGTTTTCAGCCCCCATTTTTGATAAAGGATTGCATAATTGCATTCTTTTTGTGTGGAAAGTTTGTAGCGAATGTTGTTTTGTGATGAATTGGGGAGGGTCTGGGAGGGGTTTTCCCTCCCAGGGTGAGAAAATCTGGCACGTTTCACCTATAAATTGTGTATTTTTAGCATCATTTGAGACGACAGAATGTATGATATTAGCAAAGTACACTTTTTTAAGAAACGGGAAGTCTCTCGGTGGGGTGAGAAAAAGTTCAAATATCACGTTAAAAACACGTGTTTTAGTTCTTTTTTTGACAAACCTACATATGCACACTCATTGGTTAAGAATGTTCGGGGACTGCTTTACATGAAAATTATTTTGCCACTCGGGAATGACCAGAGTGACTTAGGCTGATAACGTTTACAGTGCCCACTTTGCCAATTGTGTGTTTTGCCGAGTGGCATTGTCCAATTAGAGGTTTGCCGACTGAACAATACAAAATGACTTTCAAATTTGGTCATCAACTGTTTCACAACTGATATTGCCTACTGCCTTTGTTCAAGATTTTGCCAACCCGTAAACATTTTTTTATAATAATGAAATGCACTCAGAGCATTGGCACGTGGTGGCTGGTCAATTGTTTTACTCCTCCCTCCCTCCTCGCCTTCCTTCCTTCCTTTCTTTCTTTCTTTCTTTCCTCCTTTCTCCCTTCCTTTCTTTTTCTTTCTTTCTTTCTTTCTTTCTTTCTTTCTTTCTTTCTTTTTCTTTCTCTCTCCCTCTGTCTTTCTTCCTTCCTTCCTCCCCTCTTTTCTTCTTTCCTTTCTCTCATTTTCCCCCTTTCCCTCTCCCCTTTTCTTGTTTTACTTCTGGGCGCAAGAATTTGCCGACTGGGTGCTTGAATTTGCCGACTGCGACCATGAATTGGGGGGGGGGGTTGTCCCACCACACCCCCTCTAGTGACGCCCCTAATCCAAGTACATCGGCACAAATACATCCACGCATTTTTTTACGGACACATGAAATGGTCGATGTGAAACAAATCAAATGAAATTATTGCCAGCAAACTTTATTAGCATATTTGATTGAATACCCATACAAACCCCGACATAAAACAAGAAATACAGAACTGAATTAAATTTATCTATTTTGTAAATCAAAGAACATGCTCACATATACTACAGCGTGTCTCAAAAATGCGCAAGTGAAAAGCGTCCTCTTTAATAATTAGAAAATGCTGTTGTGGCATGACATTTACGTCAACATCAAGGGCAAAGTCTCAGCTTTTAAATGCCGTTTGTTTTGTTCAGTTTATTTATTTATTTTTTTATTCTGAGATGTGTTTAGTTAAAAACGAAAGATTTAAATCACAAATGTGCCACTTTTACTAAATAGTCAATGAAAGTATCAGTCCCCGTCCCATAAGTAGCACAATTGTGATTTTGCACTTTTGTTGTTAACTAAACATATCTCGAGGTTAAAACAAGGAAATTGAACAGAACAAACAACATTTTAAAGCTGAGACTTACCCCGTGATGTTCAAGTAGTATTTTTTACCCGTCAAAGAGGGCGCTTTAAAACTGTACATTTTATTAAGACGTGGTCCAGCATGTCTCAAAATTGTTGAAAGGGATGTGTGTGTATTTGTGTCTGTTTGTCGTTTTAGCGTATAATATTCAAATTCCTCTTTTGCCCTTTAAGTTAACACGATTTTAGAATACAGTAGAATTACCATCGCAACAGATGCCTCGCCACCAGTTATTAATGTTCAATATGTTTGTAAGGTTTATCCTTATTTTAACGTTTACTCTTTCCCGGGCCAAACCCAATTTATTACCCTTCCCATTTCCTACCCCTACACAGGACCAATTTATTTCCGGAAAATTGATTGTAAAAAGCTATTATAATTCTTATAATCTTGTAACAATTTATTATAATTATTATTATTATTATTATTATTATTATTATTATTATTATTATTATTATTATTATTTGGTCTTACAGCGTCTAAAAACTTTTGTAATGGGTGCTATATAAATTTTTAAAATCATTTTCATTTCCTGTTATGGAATTGTTATCATTCATCTACAACAACCCTCCTACATATAACTCACTTCTAAGCATGTTTGTTTCTTGACTTTTTTTCTGCATCATTGGCGATATTAGAAGATCGCACTATATGTTTGAGTAAACAGAAAGCATATTTGCTCTCCAGTTCAGATATCCATGTCTTCACTGACTAGCATTAGGCGCATAATGACGGAAGACATTTTAGAACATCCCAATATAAAAATGTAGACCGACAACAGTGATATTATTTCTTGATTATAGGCCTTTTCACACAACATCTGAGTAATTTGAAGTTAAAGGTATTGGCTAACATTTACTACAGTTAAAAAATCTGAGCCGCATGATTCCCCATGCTACCAGTGTCTTTGATGAGGTTTAGAAATGAAGCCCTGAAAAAAATGTATTTCAAACTGATTATTTAGTGCTTTAAAAAAGTGAAAATCGTAAGTTGACCAGATTCACTTGCCCATTTCCTCCCATAGACTTACTGTGTGTACACCTAGGTTAATAAAACTCGACCCGAGTTTCATTATTTATTCATGTATAACTTGCCATTGGCAGTGTAACTTTCCAAACTTTTGTATTCTAGGGTGTTTATTTGTCCATTTGAACACTACTATGTAGCTCAGATATCAAAGTTTGACAATTTTTTTAAATTGAAGCTCCACAATGTTAGCCTATCACTTTAACAACCGAAAAGTTAACAACCAATGAAAAAATGTTTTAATGATTAAATTTATTCGTCGCTATAATAGTACGTTCCTTTAATTAAAACCCAGTTATACCTTTGGTCGAGCAGTCGACTTTTCCGTCAATCGTTCACAAAGTAGTCTATTGTTACCCCGAACATCAGGAAACATCATCAAACCCACTGAAATTGTTTATAGTTATAAAATGTGGTGTTTAAATTTGAGGAACGGTATGTACATTAGCTATGGAAAATGTCGGGGTGCCCCCCCCCCCACCGGAAATCTGTCCATTTCAAATTTTCACGGCATTGATAGACCATAAAGGCAATCTAAAACATAATAGCAAATAATGTCATTTCTTTTTTTACAATTTACCAAAACTATACTTGGGCTTTGATACACGTGTCTTCAAAGAACCCTAGTAAACAAACCTGCATGTGAAAATGGGGTAAAGGTGTAATACAATAAAATACATTCAATTAGCCAAAGTGTACAGGGCTCAACTCGTGCATTGTAACCCTACAAAGCTGCAATCAGTGGCTATATTTAGAAGGCTTCCTTACAAGTATCGTCTTTAAATGAATCCAAACAATACAGCATGATTGACAAAGATAAACGTGGTAATAATTTTGCGTCATCATCAAACATTTTTCATGTCGTAAAATATTATAGTCATATATTTTTTTTTAACTGTGCCCTTTTCTGGTATTGATTATGTATCATTGATGCCAAGTTACCAAAAATGATCGGTTAAAATGAATTATTTTATTTTTTTCATGTTTACATATTTGCATTTGTGATATTTTCATGTACATATTGAATGTTCATATTTGTAAATTCCAACCTTTGGGATATTATCACTGAACCGTTCTTATTTCTATGAATATTAATTCAAGACGCACAGAAAGTACAGAATAATGTCAAATGAATGAATGGCATTTATGAAGTAAATGGTGTGAAATGCAATACTTATTTTAACTTAATCTCACGATGTCATAGTTATTCATTTACGTAATACTCATTTACGCATCTGTTAATTTTTACATCATGCTCACCTTGTTGTCTCCTCGTTTGTTTAAAAGTAATAGATGAAATGAGTAAGCCAGTTCGGAGTTATTATTTGCTGAGAATGATTCCAAGATACCACAAAATCTTTGAAGAGTCCTATAGATCTACAGTGAGAGACATTTGGGAGGAACTGTTTGTGTAAAGATGGACGTTTGTATGTGGCCATTTTCAAACAAAAGTGGACATGAGGGTGAAAATTAAAACTTGCAAGGAATCAATAGGCTTCAATATTTTTTGAAACTACATATCTTAGATGATAGTTTACCATGAAAATTACATAAAATAATTTACCATGTGTCGTAACAAAGTGAATTTAGTACAAGGGTAATTAATGTTAATGTGGATATTTTTTGCATTTTGTCGTGTCACTCACGACATGTAAGGGGGGACCATTTGCCAGAGAGAGGGAATGGTTGATTGTGACTACGTATGTAAGATAGGTAATCTAATTATGCACATGTTTTAGGACTCATGGTACTCTTGGAGAACTATGTTGGTACAAATCCTGCCATAACCGATAATGGTCAGACACCCATGTCCAAAATTTGTCGTGTCACTCACGCACCGTTTTTTAATCATAATCATTTGTCCAATTGTAGACTTCAAATCAAACTGGTAATGACACATGCCAGTCCTAAATTATACCTTATATGGTAGTCATCATCCATGACCTCCAAGTGGGAAGATATGAGCCCTTAAGACTCTCAAATTGTCGAAAATGATTGTTTGAAAATGACCATGTATGTTTTTTGTTCAATTTTGCTGAAAGACAGTTTCGTAGATGGATGTATATACATGGATTTTGGTAACATACATTACATCGAGGCATTTGCTAAATAAATCAGTTGTCCTTTGCAAAGTACAAATTTGAACTGGCTTATTCAATTCAGTTGGACTGGACTATTTGAGTCTGATCCCACCACAAGTTGTCAGTACGTCACCACGTGTGGTTGTTTTGACATTGGGTAGCTAACGGTGGCCACCGCTGGTTGCACAGTCATCTCCACCGTTGCGTTGGCTCGGGTCTGCCTGGACCTGTTAGAGCAGCACCATATACCGCAATGGCGGCAGATCGCTACCACAATATTAATGAACACGATGGCCCCGATAAGCGTACCAACAATCGTGACAGTGTAGATGTTGGAGTCCATCTCTGTTTTTGAAAAAAAAAATTATATACTATATCAATCAATCAATCAATCAATCAATCAATCAATTAATCAATCCATCAATTAATTGATCAATCAATCAATGGATCGATCTATAAATCAATTAACCAACCAACCAACCAACCAACCAACCAAAGAAACAACCAGTTATTCATCCAATCACTCAATCAAAATAAGTAAATTAAATTAATAAATAGATAAATAAATATATGATTTAATGAATGAATGGATGAATGAAACAATCAATCATTCAATCAATCAATCAATCAATCAATAATCAAGCAAACTATCTAGCTATGGGGCGCCAAGTGTAAAGCCAAGGATTCTATTACAAAACCAATGATTTTGTAACAAAAACACCCTGCAATTCTTATTTTGTTACAAAATCAATCGACAAAAATGATTTTGTTACAAAATCAATCGACAGAAATGATTTTGTTACAAAATCAATCGACAGGAATGATTTTGTTACAAAATCAACCGACAGAAATGATTTTGTAAAATCAATCGACAGGAATGATTTTGTTACAAAATCAATCGACAGAAATGATTTTGTTACAAAATCAATCGACAGGAATGATTTTGTTGACAAAATCAATCGACAGAAATGATTTTGTTACAAAATCAACCGACAGAAATGATTTTGTTACAAAATCAATCGACAGGAATGATTTTGTTACAAAATCAACCGACAGGAATGATTTTGTTACAAAATCAATCGACAGGAATGATTTTGATACAAAATCAATCGACAGGAATGATTTTGTTACAAAATCAATCGACAGGAATGATTTTGTTACAAAATCAATCGACAGGAATGATTTTGTAACAAAATCAATCGACAGGAATAATTTTGTTACAAAATCATTACTGCCGACTGATTTTATAATCGTATATTTGATTTTGTAATCATTCATTTTGATTTTGTAATCGAACTATATGAACGATATTTTTCATTCGTACTGCGTCATATCGATATCAAGAGATCGCAGTTATCGTTCTATCGTAATCGAGGCTATGCCGTCACGCAAGATGGCGACCGGAGAACTGGCGATCATCAAAGTTCGGACATTTTCATAATAATATCTCGTCGACTGATCATTTAATAGATTGCATTTACAGCAACAAATGTGTTATAAGAAATATTCGTTATCATCAGCCTATGCTCTTGAGAAATTATTGGCTCAATTGGCCAACAAACCACATTTCCCCTACTTCTTGCGCGGTCTCGCGAGGGCAATGTACTATGTAGTCAGGGGTAAACACAATAGGCCTACATGTAGTGCATGGCAGGTCCATGGTGCAGGGTAGCGTGTTTCTGTGCAGAGCTGCTCCGCTGATATTGGACTCGTGTCGTTCGTGGTTGTGACTGCTGTGGCTGAGAAGCTACGCCACTGAAGAGGAGATCAGCATTACCACACAGGCACTTCTTGTGGAATTGACGGGGAGTTGTAACTAAAGTCTAACCTGGTTTGGACATGGGGGTGCACATCTTAGGGAAGTGGAAGTGCAGTTTAGACAATAAGATTAAGAACTCATAACCTCATCACAAGCAGAAAACCGGAGCAAAATATATTTTGTTTTCCCTTTTTTCCGGAATTCCTCTGCGGCGAGGGGGGGGGGGGGGGTGCAAGTGTACTATTTACTCCTAAATACCCTTAAGAGTGTTGTGATTTATAAATAGGCCTAATTATTGTTTTCATCAGAGAGCTCTTCGTCATAAAGAGTAAAAAGCACACATAGGCCTACTTATTCGAAAATTCACCCTATTTTGACGTGATTATTATTCATATTTTCATTTATTATTCATATTATTGTTATTATTATTATTATTATTATTATTATTATTATTATTATTATTATTATTATTATTATCATTATTATTATTATTATTATTATTATTATTATTATTATTATTATTATCATTATTATTATTATTATTATTATTTTATTCGGCAAATCAAAAACACATCAAAAATATATTACAATATAGGGTTGAGCATCATCAAATTATACAAAGCATGGAAAATATTGAAAATATTGAACACAGTCATTATTCTTTATTTCTTTATTTCTTTATTTCTTGATTTATTTACTTATTTATTTATTTATTTATTTATTTGACCAATCAAAACAGTATACTATACAAAACAGAAAACATAATCACACAAACATAAACTGCAATATAATGAAATGTGGGTCAAGGGTGACAATCACTGTTGCTCTGGAACATGCTTACCCACATTCCCTCCTTAAAGAGTGAACAGTTTCACTCTTGTGTTTTTTTTATTACAGAGAGAACACTTTTACTCACACAAACTTTGATAGATGCATAAATGAAATTAATGCGCTTGAATCAATGATGAATTTATATCCTCTGGAATATTCCCACGTCACCAAAAATTCCGTTCAGACAGTATTAAAATGATTTTAAATTCACCATTTGGAAGGGGAAGCTATGACGGGCCACTCAGGTTGGGGTGTGGACTGGGGAGTGGGTTCTAACTTCATCTACGCAAGGCCTCTTACTGTACAGTGTGTCCCAGAAAAAAGGAAACCGGATTTCATGGCAAAAATATTCCATCATAATAAACAATATCGTAGATGAATTAGGATATGTATTGTTAACGCTGTTTCCCTTCTTGTTTCCCTTTGATACAAAACGTATTATTCAATTGCTCACGCATGATTGAATTAAAACAATGAATATTGATGCCACCAAAATTTACATTTTGCTAACGCACAAATTCCATTGTTTTGAGTGCTATTTTGGGGTAGTAAATGTAAATTACTTTTTAAAAAATAAAAGCATGGACATATAATAGTCAGAATTTCTTCGTTTATCTGACACATATTGGTCATAGCCAGTAAAAAATGAATAACGAAAATGACGGAGAACAAGTAAAATTAAAACCATGGCCTGTTTGTAAGCGTGATTTTCAGTAATGAATAGGCATTTACGGTTCTTTTGAGGCATAAGTGAAACAATAGATTCACGCACAATCTCGTACTTCACACAATATCGTGCTCGGGCACAACAATAGAGCTCGAATTCTTTGTAGCGAGGTTAATTTTCTTGGTGCTGGTTGCCAATCCAGAAAGGCATGAGATTAAATGAATACATTTTGCAACATTTCTGAAACAAAGCAACATTTCAAATTGTCTTTCTCACTCATGCACGCCTTCCTTTTCATAAATGCAGGTATCATACGAACGAAAGATAAAATGGGGCTTTTTTAATGGTGTCCTCCAATATCGTAGATTTATCTGAACACATCAAATGGACGTGACCGTCTGATTTTCAAATTTGCTCGTGCAAATGATTTTATACCTATGTCCCTTCTGATTGTCTTTGCTCAGTCATGCGTGAATGGAAATCTTTGCGACTGGTATCAAATTAAAGAAGAGAAAATATGCTTTCCAACTATGTACAATTTGTTTGTCATATTTGTTATTAACATATAAAAAAATCTTCATCAATCTCGGTTTCCTTTTTTCTGGGACACACTGCATGTGTTAATCACGGTATCAAAGATATTTCATAATATAGTTCAGTCAAACGTCATTATTATTATTTCTGAACTTTAGCTCCCTGCTGCCACTTTTGTATAAATTATGGGGGGAGGGGTCGTGAGGGACGTTCGACCTGACCCCCCCCCAAATTTTATTCAAAACTTTCACATTTTCACCGAAGACATAATTTTAGAGGGTTGCTATTCCATTGTGAAATGGTCCAGAAATCATGATCACGACCCACCCAGAATTCATATTTATTCACATCTTGCTATTGTTTCGTTGTGAAAAGTTCCAAAAATTATGTTCACGACCCCCTCCCCCGGAAAAATCGTGGATACACCTCGACCCCCGGGGGGGGGGGCACTGTCATTGCAAGGTGTACACCGTGCACGTGTATGGACTTTGAAAATGGATCCTAAACAAGTAATTATCCGTCGATCTCAGAATACCCTAAATAAGTATTCAAGTCTGAAAAGATATATTATACCCTTTTAAAGTCAACCTTCTTTAGAATCCCCTGAACAAGTATTTAAGTCTGAAAAGATACCATTATCAAGTCAAGTTTTTGTTAAAAGTACACGCCTTTTTCCTGATTTTGGCGATTTGATACCCTTTTCACTATACGCACGTACACCGCCCGACCGTGAAGAATAACCATTTTTTATGCGTTTTTGCACACGCGCATGGTGTACATAATGACAGTTTCCCCCCCCCCCGGACCCCGCCTACGATTTTTGTTCTTGTTTTAATTTCCAACGTATTTTATTTTTAATTTCCATCATTCAACAAGTGGACGAGAGTGAGGGGGTGGGCAGATGATGATGATGATGATGATGATGATAATAATAATAATAATAATTATATGAATATGAATATAAATAATATGCATAATAGTTAAATAAATATGAATAATAATCATGTCAAAATAGAGAGAATTTCAGAATGAGTAGGCCTATGTGTGATTTTCACTCTTTATGACGAAGATATAGTTACATGCTTGACTGTCTGATGAAAACAAAAATAATTAGGCCTAGGCCTATTTATAAATCACAACACTCTTAAGTGTAAGTTTAGGAGTAAATAGTGCGCTTGCACCCCCCCCCCCCTCGCCGCAGAGGAGTTCCGCAAAAAAAGGGAAATAAAATATATTTTGCTCCTTTTTCCTGCTTGTGATGAGGTTATGAGTTCTTATTGTCTAAACTTACCTTCCACCTCCCTAAGATGTGCACCACCCCCATGCCCAAACCAGGCTAAACCTTAGTTACAATTCCCCGTCAACTCCACAAGAAGTGCCTGTGTGTTAATGTTGATCTCATCTTCAGTGGCGCGTGGCATGTAGGCCTATTGTGTTTACCCGCGACTACATAGTACATTTCCCTCGCGAGACCGTCGCGAGAAGTGGGGGAAATGTGGTTTGTTAGCCAATTGAGCCAATAATTTCTCAAAAGTATAGGTTGATGATAAAGAATATTTCTTATAACACATTTATTACTGTAAATGCAATCTATTAATTTATCAGTCGACGAGATTTTCTGAAAACATCCGAACTTTGATGATCGCCAGTTCTCCGGTCGCCATCTTGCGTGACGTCATAGCCTCAATTACGATAGAACGATAACTGCGATCTCTTGATGTCGATATGACGTAGTACGAGTGAAAATATCGTTCATTTAGTTCGATTACAAAATAAAAATGAACGATTACAAAATCATATAAACGATTACAAAATCAGTCGGCAGTAATGATTTTGTAACAAAATCATTTTCGGCAGTAATGATTTTGTAACAAAATCATTCCTGTCGATTGATTTTGTAACAAAATCATTCCTGTCGATTGAATTTGTAACAAAATTATTTCTGATTGATTTTGTAACAAAATCATTTCTGTTGGTTGATTTTGTAACAAAATCATTTCTGTCGATTGATTTTATAACAAAATCATTCCTGTCGATTGATTTTATAACAAAATCATTCCTGTAGATTGATTTCGTAACAAAATCATTCCTGTCGATTGATTTTGTATCAAAATCATTCCTGTCGATTGATTTTGTAACAAAATCATTCCTGTCGATTGATTTTGTGACAAAATAATTTCTGTCGATTGATTTTGTAACAAAATCATTTCTGTCGGTTGATTTTGTAACAAAATCATTTCTGTCGATTGATTTTGTAATAAAATCATTTCTGTCGGTTGATTTTGTAACAAAATCGGTTCTGTCGATTGATTTTGTAACAAAATAAGAATTGCAGGGTGTTTTTGTTACAAAATCATTAATTTTGTAACAGAATCCGTGGCTTTACATTTGGCGCCCCATAATCTAGCCAATCCGGTTTGGATATATTTCAGTCCCCAATCATTTGTAAATCCCATTTCGTCGTCTCCCGACTAATGTAACAGCTGCTCTTTCTGTTACAATTACTACTACTACTGCTACGACTACTACTACCACTACTACTACTACTACTACCACTACTACTAGTAGTAGTAGTAGTAGTAGTGGTGGTGGTGTTAATAGTAGTAGTAGCAGCAGTAGTAGTAGTAATAGTGGTGGTAGTAGTATAAGTATACTCATGGTACTAGTAATGATAAAAGTACAGTAACAGTAGTAGTAGTAGTAGTAGTAGTAGTAGTAGTGGTAGTAGTAGTGGTGGTGGTGGTAGTAGTAGTAGCAGCAGCAGTAGTAGTAGTAGTAGTAATAGTGGTGGTAGTAGTAGTAGTAGTAGTAGTAGTAGTAGTAGTGGTAGTAGGTAGTAGTAGTAGCAGCAGCAGCAGTAGTAGTAGTAGTAATAGTGGTGGTAGTAGTAAAAGTATACCCATGGTACTAGTAATGATAAAAGAACAGTAACAGTAGTAGTAGTAGTAGTAGTAGTAGTAGTAGTAGTAGTAGCAGCAGTAGTAGAAGTAGTAGTAGTATAGTAGTAGTAGTAGTAGTAGTAGTAGTAGAAGTAGGAGTAGTAGTAGTAGTAATAATAGAAGTAGTAGTAGTAGTATTAAGTAATCAATCAATAGTATTTCTACTACTACTACAAGTATACTACTGCTACTAATTTTTCTACTGCTGCTGCTGCTGTTTCTACAACTTCTACTGATTGATAGATTTGTTTATGAATTCTACAAGGCAAAATCAAACACAATTTAAATACAATTCAAATGACTACTACTACTTCTCTACTACTACTACTACTACTACTACTACTACTACTACTAACACATCTACTACTACTACTACTACTATTACTTCCACATAATATTATTATCATTACAAATGATGGAATGGGACATGAAAAGGTTGAATAATTTGCATAAATAAGTATGCTTATAATGTATGCTTATGATTCAGCAGGATCACAAAAAAACGTGGTGATTTCCAGGTGAACTCTTATACTCACCCGCTGCACAGAACTCTCCTGGAAAGGAGGGACTGCACTCACACTCAAAGCTATTTGCTAGTCGGAGACAGGTCCCCCCATTCTGACACGGATTGCTGTCGCAGACATTATCTGAATAATTAAACAGATTTAACAGTCTTAGATGTACATTTTACACTTGTTTTATACAACTAGACTACGGATAGATTTTGGAGTTCCCAGAATGTCTTGACGGCACATTCCTCTCGAAGCAATCCTAGGGATCATTCCAGGAACCATTTCATGCACTATTATTATCATCATCATCATCACCATTATCATCATCTTCTTCTCATCATTACTGTTATCATCATCCTTCTTCTTCGTTCTTCTTTCTTCTTCTTCGTTCTTCTTCTTCTTCTTCTTCTTCTTCTTCTTCTTCTTCTTCTTCTTCTTCTTCTTCTTCTTCTTCTTCTTCTTCTTCTTCTTCTTTTTCTGCTTCATTAATCATCATTATCATTGACCACTATCATTGACGGTGTTAGTGTAATTACTACTATGTACTACTTTTACTATTGATACATCAGGGGTAGCGAAGGGTAAAATATTAGCGGGCAACAGGAACCTGTTCCAATGTCAAACCACTGCCAAAAAATGAATGAGATAATGAATAAAAAAGATAGAGCAGGTAGACTGCGTGCAGTCGATGGGTATGCCTCTGCGGTCAGCACTACCACCCAATTAAATTGAAAAGCCGTGTGCATGCATGCACCCCATTTGACCAGAAATTTACCAAGTAACCTTGCTAATGAGCCCAAATGATGTTCGTATTAGCCCTTGTGAACTTTGACCTCTGACCGTTTAACTCTGAAATATAATTACTTTATCGGGGCCTCATACTTCATTCTTGACCCAAGTCACATTAAAATCCGACGAACGATTCAAAAGTTATAATGGTAAGACTGAGCCAAAATCAGCAATGTAATGAGGCCTCGTGACCTTTGAACTTTCAACTCCGCAATATAATCAACTCTCGAGGTATTATGGCAATACTCCTAAATCGGACATGTAGGCAGCCTTGTGACAATTGACCTGTCACCTATATCACCTCCGGATTCTCACCAGTTCGTCGGTGCCTTACAATACATACTTTACCCAAGTTTCATCAAAATCCGATAAGCCCTTCTTAAGTTGACGCGTAAAGAACAACAGGTATGGGGCCTCGTGACTTTTGACCTTTGACCTTTCAACTCTAAAATCCAATCAGTTCATTGGTGCCGTATAATAAATACCTCACCCAAGTTACATCAAAATCCCACCAGCTGTTCTCAATTTATTGTGGTAACGAGCCCAAATCAGACATGTATTAGGCCTCGTGCCTTTCAACTCAAAAATTTAATCAGTTCATTGGTGCCTTGTAAAACATACTTCACCCAAGTTACATTAAATCCGACGAGTTGTTCTTAAGTTATCGCGGTAAAAAGCAAAATCCACACATGTATAAGGCTATGAGACCTTTGACCTTTGACCTTTCACTCCAAAATCTAATCAGTTCATCGTTGCCTCAGAATACATACTTGGTCTTAGTTACATCAAAGTCTGATCAGCGGTTAAGTTATTGCGGTAACGAGAATAGGTAACGGGCGGACGGACGGACGCACGGACGGACAACCCCAAAACATGATGCCTTCAGCAACTTCGTTGCGGAGGCATTAAATAAAGAGAATTCGCTTGTCCACCGAAAAACCGGTGTCAGGGCCAAACTATATCCGTTCACGGCCAAAAATTGATGTCTCAAACCACAAAAAAGGAGAAGAAAAATACAGAAGTTCGACTGCACGCGGTTTACAGGTATGCCACCGCACTTCCGTATAATTTGATATGAACTGAAATGCCTTGTATATGTATAAACATAATCTGATCAGAAATTCTCAGATGTATAAAGTAATAGATTTTAATCTGACAAGGCTCTGTAATAGTCCATTGGCTGGGTGGGTTCCCGTGTGCATGAAATGTACCCTAAGTTACTCACCACAGGCATGGACTAGACCACCAGACATAACAAAAAAGTGAGGGTAGATTTTTTTCTACCCCGGCACTTTTTTCGCTAGAGGGCGTTTTCAAAATGGCCGCCAAAATGCCATTTAATACCATATAATGATGATTTCATACGCAATATTTGGGATGAAATTGCAACAATTTTCAATGTTTTACTATATAATTTGATGTCAAATGCACAGAGTGCACAGATTCACTAATTGACTGTATTTCTGATAGAGGGCGCTTTTCAAAATGGCTGCCAAATGTCATTTTAAATATTGCCTAATATGAAATTGTCATTATACGGTATTAAATGGCATTTTGGCGGCCATTTTGAAAACGCCCTCTAGCGAAAAAAAGTGCCGGGAAGAAAAAGTCTACCTCACTTTTTTGTTATGTCTGGTGGTCTAGTCCATGCCTATGGTGAGTAACGTAGGGTACATTTCATGCACACGGGAACCCACCCAGCCAACGGACTATAACCATTAAACTATGACCTTTTAACTCTGAAATCTAATTAGTTCATTGCTTTATCATACTACATACTTCATCCAAATTCATTCAAATATGCATGATAAAGAGTTAACAAGTTATCGTAGTAACAAGCCCTATTTAGACATGTAGGCTTATTCGCTGCCAAAGTGTGACGTAACTTGACCTCGGGTTACGCTCACTTCCTTGACAATGGTTCACGCACTTTCCAACGTATCACTGATACAGTTTACACGAAACTTCGCTATGACTGCCTGTAAATTTCCCTCAAAATCAACAATTGTAGCAAAAAATAAGGCAAAAGAGCATATTTCTATAAAGAATAAGTTGTCTGAGAACACACTCCAGTACCTGAAATTCCTTAATTTTGTCTGCGTTTCGGATAATTACTCGTGGAAATAACACATTTTTCCGTACATTGACACGACGGTCATAGCGAACTCATGGCCGGTTCAGTGTTCATACCGCGCTCGCGCATCGCTTGAACCAGTTACCATGGTTGCGGATGGTTGACCTCGGAGTGACGTCACGACTATGGCAGCGAATAAACCCTTGTGACCTTTGACCATTCACCTCCGAAATCTAATTGTGTCATTGTTGTTTCATAATGCATGCTTGACCCGCTTCATTGAATTCAGATCAGCCGTTGAGTTATCGAGGAAACGATTCAAAGTTGCACGCGTATCCTCTACACCCCAACCCCATTCCCAAATATGAATATTACAGCCGTTGAATCGACATTCATATCTCGTTGGATTTGAAGTTATTAATGAAATAAGTAATTATGACAATCATTTCTAAAAACGTTATTGCTGTTAGAAAGGTTTTTAATCAAACGACTAAATTGATTTTGGTATCAAACGGACTCTGGGCTTTTCACAAAGTTGGAAGGTTACATATCTCCCATAGATATTGAACGAAAGTCTGGTCCATGACGTAGTTTGTTTGTTTGAATAAGTTTTATTTTCTGCATTTCAGGTTTTCTTTCATAACAATAACAAATATAACATAAGCAAGTTCAATTTACAGAAATATTCAGAAAACATTTAACACAATACATAGTAAATCATACATTTATGAAAGAAAATGATACAGTAGATATACATCAACGCATATGACCAAAATATAATAACTTCATTTACAATATAATACACAAATTTGCACATTTGATGCAGAAGGCCGCCGTTTTAAGCAATGCTTGAATGGACGGACAGCCAAAGTAAAAGAAAATTTTTATTGTGAATTCTTGATTATTC
>JZLH01S0361581.1:0-14906 GCA_001188425.1 Eucidaris tribuloides
GGATAGAGAGAGATATTCCACAACAATGAATGAATTTAAAATATTCTTCATGCATAATACTTACTTCGCTCTACTAATGGGCAGGATAGAAACTTGTTTTCTAATGGAGACTAAATCTTAAACCTCATTTTAACTATGAACATAATTCGCTTTGCGCAAATTTAGTTTGATGAATTATTATCCTTTATATTTATCCCAACCATTAACAACAACACAGAATTCTGACAACGTCTTCAACGTTAATAGACATAATTTACCAATTCTTCTTCATCTATTCTCTAATATTATTTTGTCAGAATATAACTGATTCATTTTCCTACTATTTTGCAAGCATCGAAGTTACAGATTCTAGAAATCAAGTATAAGTATTTTCCCAGGGTCGAAAAATGGATTTCGTAATATGACACATCAGAATATCAATCAGACCTAAAACAACAGTCTAACTAAGTTGACTGGTCACTACCGTCTGAATAGTGATGAACGTCAAAGTATCTCAATAGATTTATGGCAACTTTTTATATCGATATAATCGAAATATTCCCATTCAACCTACCTCCAAATAATATAAAAAAGTGCCTAAGTTGCCTGGGTAACAGAAGACCATCTTCAGAGATCCATAAATCGAAAAAAAAACTTTTTACAAATATAAAACTGACCCTAGCCAAAACAATAAAGCCATAAAAAGCTAGATATATCGTAATACTCCTCACCAGCTATAGCGGGTGTGCTAAGAAAGTTATTATTGAACACTTTGATTGAATAATGGGGTGATATGCCAAAAACACATGGCCAAAATATTAATTAAAATACAAATATAAAAGCGAATCAAATACGTATCCTCTCTTATAAGTTAATAAGAATGTAATCTCAAGACCATCTAATCAAATTGTTGAAGCTCTTTATGATATTCTTGTTAACATAGGCGCCAATCTTGCCGAAAATATTCGAATTCTATACAAATCCATTTCACGCATTTCTCGGTCCTCAAAACAAGAAAGCTGTTGTTTCTCGCCCAGTCCTGGAGGCTGAAATAGTAGATTATAAATTAATAGCCTGTAAAAACCTAAAGTCCGGAATTGATGATATTAGTGGTAATTTACTCTCAACAATATAACGACAACGGGAAATTAGCTACCTCCTTTAACCCCATGATTGATGAATCTTTCGTTATTCCAAGGTAAAGTCCTGAAAAAATGAAAACAGCCAATGTGCATATACCGATCTAATGAAGGGGATGCACAAGAATTACGGTAATTTCCAGGCCATTTCTCTTTAAACGGGCCTTCTCGCAAAATTCTAAAAAAAATAGATGTACTCACAGTTTAATCAAAAATTCTCATGACTCGTAAATTCTCCGCGATAACCAATATGGATTAGACAAAAACATTCACTAGCTGCACTCAATATTAACACTTATCCACAAAATATCGCCAAGGCAATAGACTGACCATTCACACACCGTTGGTTAATTTTTCCTCCGACTTTTTCCTAAAGCATTTGATAACGCGATTAACCAAATGATCTTGCTCTATAAATTATCACATTACAGGAATACAGGAAAACTTTATGTTGGTTCAGCTAGTTATCTTCAGACAGAAAGAAGCAACAATTTGTCAAGTATAAATAACACTCTGATTCTAACGCCCATGAGGTAACTTGCGGAGTTCCGCAGGAGTTCTTCTGCTTGTTCGCCCTTCTTTTTATATACTTTACATTAACGACTTTTGTAATTCATCGAAAGATTTATCTTTTATATTATTTATGCAGTGATATACAACATTTTTTTATCACCACAAAAGCCCTAATACCCTTCTTGATAAAAGTTAATAAGCGAATTGAATAACGTACTAGACTGATTCGCGAGCGAATAAATTATCCCTTAATGCTCAACAAAGAAACAAATTATATGCTCTTTACGTAATTCTCTTAATACATTGCTGGTAGACATCGTCATTAATGACGCTAAATTTGCACAATTAACACAGACTAAGTCCTGGACTACATAAGACAGCAAACTAACAAATGGAAAACATCACACATATATTGTTTGTCAAACTATTCAAGAAAACACAGGAATACTCCACAATTAAAAACGTTTACCCTATCACCATTCTCCGTACTATATTCACTCTTATTCTCCACACATATATAACTATGGAATTTTAGCATGGGCAATTCGTCAACAACTGCTAAATACAATATAAAGTTTTCTCATTCAGAAACGGGCACTTAGCAAATCATAATAATATGCATTCTATAAGTCACACTAACCCCTTATTCTATAAACAGCTAATATTTAAAGAATCGCTGAACCGTCCACCTTCAATCATTCGGAGTCTTTTATGTATTCAGCTCAGTCATGGTGATCTCCCTACCGCCCTGTTCATCCATGTTTGTCTCCATACCTCACATCCATTCTTCATCCAATCGAACCTGCTCAATGTTTTCAATACGCCGAACACGGTCCCGTCTTCTCGCAACACAATTTTCTTTAACTGGGTCCCAAGAATCACTGCAATGAACTTAATCCTACTGTCTAAAGGAAATAATACTCTCGGCACAGTTAAGACGGTAAAGTCACGATAACTCATTTATAGCGGGCTACATATTAATATGTTTCATAATGTAATTGGCATATACTCTGTACATTTTATCATGATGATGCAACCTACGCTGTTGTGTAAACCTGCAATTCGCAAAAGTTATACAAATGTAATGACGTATAACACAGAATTGCAACGGTATAGTCACATGGCTGGGAAATCAAGCTGCTGACCACTCTCGAACATTTTACTAAAGACGCGTTTTTATATTTATTTTCTATACTCAGATTCCTTGTTGTACGCCAGACACTTGCAATGAAAGATGCCATCATAAGTTTGACTTTACTGTTTTGTGTGTGTTTCTGTGTCTTTCTCTTAGTTTTACTTATGACTTTTCACCTGCAACCCACCTTACGTTCAGCTT
The DNA here is from genome assembly GCA_001188425.1 of Eucidaris tribuloides. Taxonomy (NCBI): domain Eukaryota; kingdom Metazoa; phylum Echinodermata; class Echinoidea; order Cidaroida; family Cidaridae; genus Eucidaris; species Eucidaris tribuloides. The sequence continues at coordinate 2,968 of JZLH01S0361581.1, forward strand.
TGTGGGCTTATCCATTCCTCAGATCCTCCTAGATTCAATTTACACATTGATATACTTTATACAAATTTAAAATAAAATTCAACCAGTTAATTTTAATTACGTAAGGGGGTCTACAAGTTGTACAAGCATAGCTTCTTAGTAGGCCTCCTCGTATTTCAATTTATAATACCTCGTGGTTGTATTAATATGTATTATCATTTATATGAATATATGTGGACGTTCAAGTTGTATGTATTACTTTATTTCTGATTATATCTTGTAATAAATGCATACTCATGTATTTTGTTGTTGAAATGCGAAATAAAACAAATCAAAAATCAAATCAAATTTCAGCTGATTTCATTCATATAGATGTTTTTTGACGTGCAAATCAATGACACAATCTTTAACCATCTGTAACAAATATTCAAGTTATCCGTGTCGTTTGCTTCTCACATTTCATATTACCTGCATTTTTTTTCCCTCCAGATTCCGAGGGTGAAATTGAGCCAGAAGAGGGGAGCGTCCTCTTTGTCAAGAATCTCAATTTTGACACCGAGGAGGACACACTCAGAAAGGTACGCACTTTATAGTCACTTATCCTCTTCATCCCATGTGGGACATAATTAAGGCCACAACCAATTTCCTACATCCAGATCAGTCTTTGGCCTCTTCTCAACATCTGCCTATGAAAGTTTTAATTGTTCAAGTTCTGTAGACACTGTTCTCCTCCAAGATGGTTTTTCAATGCCCTCTATTCCGTTTGCCTTGTGGGGACTAGCATAAAGCAGTTTTGGGAATGCTGTCTTGAGTCATCCTGAAATGTCACGCGAATCACGCATGCTTGTATGTCACACAAATCAAAGCTGATTGCTTTACTTGATAATGTAAAGCAATCATCTATACCCTGGCTTTTGACTTGTGACATACAGCATGTGTGACTCGCGTGACACTTTACGGAATGGCTATGAAGACATGACCCAGTCACCTAAAACGTCTGTTGGTTATTTCGTGGATGATGCATTAATTAAGACATTATTTAGAAAATTTGCATATTTTTGCCAGGCTGAAAGTCTATTCATGTCTGCCTTTGTGACAATCCAGCATTTAGAGCCATATAAAAGAACTGACTTAAAGGTAAATGACATGATTGGGGGTAGTCTTCAACTTGGGCTGAAACAACTCTAGAATCAAGTAAACTATGCAAGGATTCTCCTGTGAAAATCTTGTAGTCAAACGTTGACTCATTCTAGAATAACTAATGTCTATTGTCCCGTGGCAGGCAAACCTGCTGTGTGGCTCTCTATGGGTCTTATTTTTATCGTACCCGGATAAAAATAAAATACTAGTATGTTCATGCTTGATTCTCCTTAATTAAACAAATTACAGACAAATCCTTCCAGCTGGGAGATCCACTCCAGCTAGTGTATAGTTGGTATACATTTCAACTCATTTGGTTCTTGAGGCATTTTCAAGTGTTTCCAATCATGTCACTAACCTTTAACATTACCATTGTAGAGCCTGATCTTTGTGTCAAAACTGTATTGCTGTGAGTTCCAAGGTAAGATACAAGGAAAGGTCCATGCAGCACATAAATATCAGTCAATGAGTATCAGGAGAGGCATAGACTTGATCTACAGTTACTCCTCTGTCCCTTATAATTTAGTTTACTTTTTGCTCCACCATTGCAGTGCCAAGGCCAATATGTTTGAAAAAGAGTATCATGTTTGACAGAGATTTACCCTGACCATTTCATGTTCCCCTCAGCCCCCCCACCTTTATCTTCCTATCGCATAGTTCTCCCACCTCTGCATGATCCCTGTCATGACAATATCATAATTTAGGGAAAGATTGAGAAAACATTTGTTTGATCGCCAAATTATAGTTGGGCGTTAACTTTCCAATAATTTTTTTGTGACATCAACTACAGGTATTCAAGAAATGTGGAGCTGTGAGAAAAGTGACCATTTCAAGAAAGAAAGACACAAGACACCAAGGTATGTTTACCGCACATGGTATAAAATGGGCCAATTCCCTAAAACCTAGATTGGCACTGCCTTGTTCGAATTGGACACAAGTAATTTGGATACTTATTTTAGTTACAGAACTTAAGATCAAAATTTATGTCACTCTTTGATCAATTTTCTAAAGTTATATGTGAATAACTCTTTGCCTTGTTTTATAAACTGAGGTAAGATAATACCAGGATAACCCTACAAATATCAAATTCTCACCTGGTAGAAATGATGGGAAGCATAACTTGCCAAAGTTGAAATGCATTTTCATATTTTAGTCAAGAGATCCACAAGGACATATATTGTAGCCTGAGATGTCATCTACATTTAGAAAATAATATTGATGTCACCTCAAGTCCATAAACTTTGTGATACCTTTGTAGAAAAGGATATATTTCTACAAAATAGAAATGGCTGAAAGTGTGTAATGAAATCTCTGAAAGCATGTAAACTGTATCAGTTAATATTTGATTAAAAGGAAAAAAAAGAAGATAATTTTAGAAATAATAAGTAAATACATAGTGACTTTCAAAAGGGTTTGGAAGCTTGTTGGTAGATAAAATTCTCACTTTAATTAAATTTCCAAAGTTTTGTACTCTAGGATGTTAATTTGTCCATTCCAACACTGCTCAGAATTCAGATATTACAGTTTGAAATTTATCTATTTTTTGTTTGTTTAAATTGAAGCTCCACAATATGTCTTTGAACTTTGTGATTTTTAGGCCAGCTGTTATCTATGGGCTATGGATTCGTGGAGTATGAGTGCAGCAGTTTTGCCCAGAAAGCCCTGAAAGAGTTGCAGCATGTGCAAGTGGACGAGCACCAACTGGAACTCAAAATATCCAACAGGACGACTGTCCAGTAAGTAACCAAATTGTTACCATGGTGACAAAACCTTGTAATCTCAAAAATGGTCCTTTCAGAACACCTTAATTTAACGGGTGACTCCAGGTTTTGGACAGAGCAAAATTGGCTTCCTACTGGTTTTCCAGCCAACCAGGAAATCAGGGAAATACACCTTTATCACTATCAGAAGTGTGTTTCTAAACAAAGACACCTGCTGGGTATCAGGGGAACAATAAGTAAAGTGTCAATCTTGTAGGGCCAGTTGCAACTTGTGCATGGTCTGTGGTTTGTAATAATATAATGCGTGACATTGTACCCCTGGATATTGCTACAAGACTGTGTTTGAACGTTATCTCTCTTATCCGGCCATATCACTGCTGGTCCCGATGTGGCCCTATGATTGAGGTCGGACTTTACCTTGAAAATGACTTCCCCATCTTCCAGTCAGTTAAAGTCAGAGAATTTGGAAAAAAAGTCCCTCAAATCAGGGAGAAATCAGAGAATTTTCTTTGTGCAGTAGTCTGACTTTCTCGAGTCCATACCATGTACATGAGGGGAGAAGGAAATAGACAAAGCAAGAAATAGGTCAGACTGATGACTCTGGAATTTTCAGCTTCTGTCAGGGAGATTTTTATTTTATTTTTTTATGAAATGATGGGAACCCTGTTCCTGTTTAAAAGATTATATTATAAACTCACATTCACGATAAGTTAGGATACAAGGTTTTTCTACTAAGTGACAAAAGTAATATGACCTGTACAAAGGGAATGACAAGATTGCTAAAATATTCCAATGCCTCAATTATACAGAGACATTCTCTGGCCAAAGTATATATATCCAGACTGGAAGGAGTTGTCTGGAATTTGTTGAATGAAAAGAACAGTAACTTGAACTCTAAAATAATTGTAATGGCATCATATAATATTTCCAGTTCAAAACATGTGAGCTGCATGATTCCCCATGCTACCAGTGTCTCTGAGAAGGTCTAAAAATGGAGCCCTGAAAAACTGCAGTTCAAAACGATCATTAAGTGCTTCTAAAAAGTGAAAATCATTGAGCAGCCATTCCAGTTTTCCCCCATAGACTGCTGGGTTGCAGAATATTCATCGGCCAACAATAGTTTATATGCTGGTTTTTATCTGTACATATTTTACGAATAACAGCATAACTGTCTTAACTCTTGTGTTCTGGGGTGTTTTATTTGTCCATTCAAACACTGTCAGATATGTCAGATAGCAAAGTTCAACAATATTTTAAATGATGCTTCCATAATGTTATATAGGGGGTTGTGTTATAATCGGTGCATTGTAGCTGAACATAGGTTCTGCTATTCTGCTGCTATTCCTGGGGCTAATTTGACAGTGTTTTTTTTGGGGGGGCTTTTTATTTTCCTTGACCTATTTGACAGACAAAATCTTGAAAAAGTAGCCTCACCTCTCCCCTCTTCACACTCACGGACAAGCCATTGTGTAATATTTTGTCTTATTTTCTTTATAGAACTCAACAGACATCAGGCAGAAAGAAACAGAAGAGTAAAAAGCAAACTTCAACCAAAATCCTAGTTCGCAATATTCCGTTTGAAGCGTCTGTTAGAGAAATCAAAGAGCTGTTTGTGTAAGTATTTTACTACTCATTCACAAATTGTTTTATTTACCCTATACAGCATGTGTAAAAGAAATGGTGCAAGTAAAAGCACCCTCTTTGGTAATGAGAAAAATATGTTGTCACATGATGATTACATCTACATCAAGGGTGCATTCTTAGCTTGCAAGTGCCATTTGTTCTGGTCAATTTGTTTGCTTTTATCTCGGGATATGTTTAGTTAACAGCGAAAGGGTAAAATCATAATCACTTTTACTGGGGAAGAGAGCCTGGTACTATCATTGACTTTAGTAAAAGGGGCACAATTGTGATTTTTTTTTTCTGACAGGCTGCACGATGAAAAAAACAGTGTTCTTTCTTAATATGAAATATATCATAATATAAACACAGGTTACTTTCGATCAGTGTTGGAGGTCTTGAGACCAAGACCAGTCTCGAGACCAGAATGCTCTTTCTTGGTCTTGGTCTCGGTCTGGAACCCTCTGGTCTTGGTCTTGGTCTTGGTCTCGAACCTTCTGGTCTCGGATTTTTTGGCCGAGACCAGCCCGAGACCAGCCCGAGACCAGCAAATAAAATGATTATTTAACATGAAAATCTTTCTTGTTGCACATGTGCAAAACTGCAATTTTGCGGCATGTACATATGTATATAGGGCGTTCAAACATGCAGAGTGTGTTCAAACATAGTTTAACTCATGTCTTCTACACATAAGGACCAGCAATGGGGGGTTCTCTGACGCAATATATTCTTGTCGTTCCTCTTATAATTGAACACGGAGGTAGACATAGTAGAACAACAGAAGAAGTAGGGAATGAACATACAAACAGAGAAAAAAGAAATGCAAGAATAAGTAACAAAGAAAGATGGAAAAAAAGAACAACAGAGAGATTGGAAGAATAGAAAGTCAAACGCAAGAAAGAAAACATACTAGGAAATGATATATGAAGAAGACTGAAAACTTAAGAAAAACAGAAAAGAAGATTGACATCAAGATATAGAAGGCAAAGAAATTTTAAAACAGAAGGAATGAAAGAAAAATGAAGAAGAGAAAGAAAGAGAAACAAAAAGCAAGAAAAGAGAGAAAGATAGGATAAAATGAAGAAAAAGAGAAAGGAAGGAAGACATTGGAAAGAGGTAGAAAGAAAAATGAATTAAGAATATAAAAGAGTAAAGAATGAACAAAAGATAGACAAATAAAAGAAGTAAGAAAGGGAAATGGCTAGAATGAAAGAAAAATGAAAGATTGCAAATAGAAAGGAATAAAACAAGAAAAGAAAGAAAATGAATGACAGGTAGATCAAAGTAAGAAAAAGGAAGAAAGATATAACATAAGGAAATAAGAATAAAAGGCATTAATGGGCGATTCCGTGTTAAAAAAATTGGCCATTTTCACAACATTTTTCAGTAATTTTGCAATAAAAATTGATCCTTTCATCCATATTTTAACAGGAATATGTGTTTGTATGTATGTCATAAGTAGTTAAAAGGTAACTTATGCTCGTGAGCAGTCTTGGAATCTTTAAAACTCTAAGAAGAAAAATGTGTTTTGCGATATTTTCTTTAAAAGTAATTTAAAGTAATTTTTATTGCCATATGAGCACAAACGGAATCATGCAAGTGTTTATTGAGATCAACCCCCCCCCCCCTTTCTTTGGAAGTTATGCCTCTTCTGATTTGTTTGAAAATATTTCTGGTGATTCCCTTTTAAAAAAGATATATCTTGTCCACAAAAAATATAGGCCTTACTCTCAAATTTTCACAGTTGATTTGCCCAATACAATGATTGATTATAATTTGAAGCTTGTGTGGAAAAAAAGTAAGAGAAAGTAATACTTTTAATTTCTACAATTGATTTTCCCAAGAGAAATTGCTTCATTACCAAGACTATACAAGCTATGAAAAAATAAATAAATGACATTTCAACAAATTAATAAGTTCAGTTTTGTCATATATAAGCTCTTCGACGGTATATGATTCAACAACCTCGTTGTTAGGGTTATAAATTATTTAAATGATACCAACTTGCTGTAGAAGTGGAGTCTCATGAATTTCATCAGTCAAATGCAAATTTCTGAAAAAGTGGTAAGAGATTAAAACAAAATCTGTTATCAATTCAAAATCATAGTAAACCATTGCTCCTGAATTCTCTAAATGCCATAGATGTAATACATATCTAGTTTCCGTAGTTGATGGGTTAAATCAAGTCAGCTTCAGTATTGATGTTGGTTATTTGTTTTGAATTTTACAGGACATTTGGTGAAGTGAAATCGGTGAGGCTGCCGAAAAAAATGAGTGGCACTGGATCTCACAGAGGGTTCGGTTTTGTGGACTTCCTGTCAAAGCAAGATGCTAAGGTTTGTTTGTTTCTAAAATTGTGTAATATGTACATGTACGTTGCAAGGTCAGAGAGTTTTGTTTTCCTGAAATGCTAGGGACGCTCAGTGAGGGGTGTGGTTGGGCTGGTAAGGATGTGTTTAGATAACAGTGATGTATCAAAAATAAATAAATAAATAAATAAATAAATGAATAAATAAATAAACAAATTAACTTAAATCAATCGAAGGTCAGCCTCAAGGCCAATCTTTGGTGACCTTGGTCTTGGTCTTACTCTGAGTCTCCTGTACAAACCCTATGGAAGGTTATGTTTTGGGGCGGCCTTGAGTCATTTTCAAAAATAACCAGCAATTTGTAGAAGGTTTGTGAAGTACAGCATGTCCCAGAAAAAATGTCCCTCTCATAGACCTCAGAATAATCACCAAAATCAAGTTTTATACTCCATTAGGTTTACATATTTAGAAAGCCCACTTAATTTTGTAAATCCTGTGAAAATTTGAAAGGTCTCGCTTCATTGATTTTGAATACACAGGCTCTTATGTAACAGCAGTGCTTTCCAGCCCATTCCAAGTTTGATAAAGGGCAAGGTACATCACAGACATACTGTACCTTATTCCATGCTTCACTTAAATTATTTTATTAACTGTTCACTCAGTTTTAAAAAGGAAAACTAATCAAAGTTCTGTTCCACTGGTTGTGTTTGTTTTCACAGAGTGTATTCCACATAAGGTTTGTCCTTCCATGTCTAGTTTGTAAACTTTAATTTTTCGCCTGCATGTCATTCCACTTGATTCACATTTAGGTTGATACATTGATGCAGCACTGCAGACTTGGAATGGGATGAAAAGCACTGCTGTTACATGATAAATAGTGTATTCAAAACCAATGAAGCGAGACCAGTGAAATTTTTACAAAGTTAGAAAATAAAATAGGCTTTCTAAATCTGAAAACTGATTATAGAATGACACTTGATTTGGGATTTATTTAGCTGTCTATCAGAGGCACATTTTTCGGGGGACACGCTGTACTTTTTGTCAAAATGTTGATAACATAAATTTATTTAATACTGTCTTTATATTTGTTTTCACTTCCAGAGGGCGTTTGATGCTCTGTGCCACAGCAGTCACTTGTTTGGCCGACGACTCGTGCTGGAGTGGGCAGAGAGTGACCAGACTGTGGAACAGTTGAGGAAAAAGACCGCTGACCACTTCTCTGATGGTGAGCAGTGTTGTAGTCGAGACCTCTTGGTCTGAGATTGAAACGGAGACATAGACCAAGACCTAGACCTAGACCTTCCCTTAAAATGGATATCGAAACCAAGACCATCTGTTCCAGACTGAGATCTTTAGAACTGAGACCTAGACGTCAGGGAATAAGACCCTGAAAATCAGGTCTTAAGACGGTCTTGAGACCAAGGCCTTCCCCTTGAGATGGAGGTCGAAACCAAGACCTTCTCTTCCAGACTGAGATCTTTAGAACGGAGACCAAGACCCTGAAAGTCAGGTCTCAAGACAGTCTTGAGACTGAGGCCTTTCCCTCGAGATTGAGATAGAAACCATGACCATCTCTTCCATACTAAGATCTTTAGAACCGAGACCAAGACGTCAGGGACCAAGACCCTGAAAATCAGGTCTCAAGACAGTCTGGATTCCAAGGCCTTTCCCTTGAGATTGAGACTGAAACCAAGACCATCTCTTCCAGACTAAGATCTTAAAAAATCCTAGACCGAGACTTCAGGGACTGAGACCAAGAATAAGACCGAGACCCTGAAAATCAGGTTTCAAGACGGTCTTGAGATGTAGACCTTGTCTCGAGACCTACAGTGATGTACAACACTAAGGAGAGAGATTGGGAAGGACAAATCAACAATATCACACCTTATACTCCCTCGCCAACAAATACCGCTTGCTATTTCAGGGAGTAACAGTACTGTTTTTCAGAAAAAGAGTTTCAAGTAAACCCCCGTCATCATGATAGATTAACTGGTTTTGGAAATAACCAAAATAAGACAGCTCTAGGTGCGACTTTACATCAAATTCATAACTTACTATGTTTGCTTCATAGATACTAGTACCCTTTCAGAACTACACTCGGAATATTATATGCAAAGTACGTGGAGACTTGTTTCATTGCCCTGAGAGGGTTAATTTTTGAAGAACCCATTGGAAAATGAGAACCTGAAATATGTGCACATAAATGTTGTTTCGATTTTAATTATATCTGTGTGTTTATGTCCATGATTATCCAGGTGTCGCAGCCAAGAAATTGAAAAAATCCGATCTGGTCCAGCATCTCACGACTGGTTTCACCGACTAGTACCCTGCAACCGGCCGTGGTCATCACCTCACGTGACATCATCCTGGTAAGGCTCTGTCATGTCGTCACTGTGCATTTGTTCCATCTTGTCATCTCGTTATACCTTTGCCGAATGAAGTTTAAAGATGGTATAACTGCATTGCCATGGTAACAACATATGGCAATAAATCGGAGGAATATGTTGTGACTTGAACTACTTCCTCATTTTTTGAACAATGCTAATGTACAGAGCTGTCAAGTGGTAACTGATTTTCAGTAATTTCTACTGAAAGTGATAGAAGAATACTGAAAGTTGCATGAATAAACACTGCTTTTATCAAATCTTTTGTATAATTCTACTGTAATTATGTTAGAATGACTGATTTTGACTCAAAATATGGCAAAATTATTGATTTTTAGCTAAGAAATTACTGAAAGGTATTGCTGAAAGGTGGCAGCCCTTCATGTAAGATTGGCTCACACATTGGTATTTGGGTGAGGACATGCCAGACATATTTTTCTAATGTGTCGGAAACTTTGTCGTCATGGTAACTTCATATTACGGCAATAAATTTGGAAAACACTGCAGATCAAACTACTTCCACATTTTTTTTTTTAAATAATGCTCATGAAATTTATCACACACATTGGTCTTGGGGTGAAGATGTGCCAGACGTATTTTTCTAATGTGTCGGAAACTGTGTTGCCACGGTAACAGCATATTATAGTGATAAATCAGGGCAATTTGCTCACATAAGGCCAGCTTGACATGGCTTGGGAATTAATCATCTTAAGTGATATTTCTAGTTATGCATGGATTGACTCACTTGCTTCTGGATGTTAACTGAATAAAAAATATTTCTACAGCAAATTTTTGTATGGAGAAGACTTCAGTATAATTTCTTGTGCCAGGATATTGTCAAAATACAAGTGTGACCTTATCTACTGATGGCGAATTTGTATATGGCACAGTACTTGCATGGCTGAATCTAAGGATACGTGGAGACTAGTCTAAACTATGGACTTGGCAAAATTACGTCTCAACTTTGATCAGTGTTGTAAGTGAGACTGGTTGTGAGACTACTTTTTTCTCTTGGTCTTGGTTTTGGTCCAGGGGGGTGTTTCATAAAGTTGTTCGTAAGTTACGACGACTTTACGCATGACTGGTGATACCTTCTTGTGCTACATGAAAATGCACGAGAAACTGATTAGCACCCAAGAAAGTATCACCAGTCATTCGTAAAGTTGTTCGTCACCCCAACATCCACAGACTCTATGAAACACCCCCCGCCTCGCCCCGCCCCCGGCCCCCCCCCCCCCCGCCGTCCTTTTTTCTCTTGGATTTTGAAATTTGCAGACATAAATAAAGAGAACCGTTCAATTATATGAGTAGTCCTGGGATTCCACATCATTATTGACTATGCTTGTAAAACAGTAATCTAAAAAAAAAAAAAAAAATCTCCCTCAAACAAAATCTTACGCATATTGAAAACAATCTCATTTTCTGGAACTTCTTGGAATTTTCTGAGTGTGAGCCTGTGTTTTTATCCCCTTCTCGACGAAGTGGAAGGGGGATAAGTAACGCTGCCGTCCATCCGTCCATCTGTCTGTCCATCCGAAACACTGGTTTCCGTTCAATAACTTTAGTAATGTTAGATGGATTTTCATGAGATTCGGTATGAAGGTACATGATATCAAAATACAGCCCAAGTTCAGTTTTGGAGTGTGTAGGCCATAGGTTAAAGGTCATAGCTCAGTAAATGCGAAAACTGGTTTCTGTTCGATAACTTCACTGATATTTGACAGATTTTAATGAAATTTGGTATGAAGGTACATGATATCAAAATACAGCCCAAGTTCGATTTTGGAGTGTGTAGGCCAAAGGTCAAAGGTCTCTCTCTCTCTCTCTAAGTCAGATGATGCTTAATTGCGCTGCTGTGATCCTGATAAGATGACGCCATCCTTCTCTTTCTTCCGCTAGGTGTGATGCGGCTGCCATGCCCACTCCTGTCCATTCCTTGATGTCCTGGTACCATGATGTTGTTGGTCTTCCCCTTCGCCGTGGATGTGGAACTTTTCCTTGTGCTAGTTGCTTCTCCAGCCCATTTCGTCTCATGATATGACCAAAAAGATGCATTTTTCGTTCACAAATTCCTTTCCTTTGTGGCATTCCAGAGCCAATTTTTCAATGACCCATGCATTGCTTCATCAGTCTCTCCAAGATATTCTCAGGATTCTCCTATAGCACCACATTTCAAAAGCGTTAACTCTTTTATTCTCCCGAGCGTTCATAGCCCATGACTTGCTTCCATACGTAGCAATAGGGAAGACCATTGCACGAAGCAGTCTGACCTTTAATTTAGTGCTCACTCCTCTACTTTCCCAAATTTTTACCATCTTTCTGTGTTGCACTCCTTCCCATGGCAAGGCATTGTTTTATCTCCTGCACACAAGTGCCTTATAAGGAACCCAAATACACAAATTCATCAACTTACACATTTGAGATTTCATCACAGAAGTTTGTGTGAATTTGGATAAACAATCACAGTTTCTATATATTTCTGGATATCTATTGTTTTAAGATATACTGCCCCCCCATGACTATGACAAAAGGGGGCATAACTGACATTTCTTTCAACAATTGAGTACATTAGTGCCTAGCGGGACTCAGTACACCATGATAAACATGCTAGAACAAAAAAAAAAAATAATTAAAAGTGTGCCTTTGTTTCATAATCAGCTTGTTAAAGGGTATTCACGTGTCCGACCATTTTACAGTCTGCCAAAGCCCAGGACTTAATTCACTTAGTGCACTCAGCCTGAGCCCACATAACAAACCATCAGGCCTGTTATGAATTATACTCCTCT
>JZLH01S0361607.1:13434-23930 GCA_001188425.1 Eucidaris tribuloides
ATTTATACTGTATTACACAATCTGGTGACAAATCTTACACATTATGACCCATATTATGTTTGTACACTAACACAATACTGATATTGGAATGTATAGCAGGGAACATTGTTGTTTCAATTTCAAGACTCCTGCCCCCTTGCCACACGCTCATTTCTTAAAAATATCCCCACTCCGGCACTCCCTACATTTACTTTTGCGGAATGGAGTCAGCTGCAGGGAGCCTATTCTATTCCGAGTTTAAGTGACTCAGATTTCCGAATTAATTTGATTCGGAATGGTGTGGCGTCAACTGAGAATCGAATCAATTCGAATCAAAGTAACTCGGAAATCCGAGTCACTTAAACTCGAAATAGAGTAGGCTCCCAGGTGACTCCACTCCGAGTCAAATCTAACTCCGCATGAATAAGAGACCAAGTCACGGTGGAAGTCAGGCCCTACAGATATTGCGAAAAAGCACACGATATGTATTAATAAAACAAACAAATACATTACATTACATCTTTGGTATACGAAATCATTGCAGTATAGCACCGGTAGTATAAATCCGTACGTACACTACACTCCAAATATCACATGTCATGGAGGTCACGGAATTTTGTTGCACTGGTTCTGACAGAATCAGGGGAGAGGGGGAGACAGGTAGAGACAGGGGCGGCGCCACATGGGTGGTGGTGGTTGCCCCCTATTTTTTCAAAGTTATGCAAATTTGGCCGCGAGTTTGGCGGTAAAATTTTGTTTCTCCCGTGAAAAAAAATGGCCGCGAAAATGTTCCCGACGGATTTTGCCCCCTAAGATTTCACCCTGGCACCACCCCTGGGGAGAAGGGGGGGGAGATAGATCATGCCATGGTTATGACGACAATCTGCGAAGTTTGTATAGGTTCATACGACAGTCGTTAGCACTGGATCTATCAAGCCAGGGGCGGCGCCAGGGTAATGTCTTAGGGACGGCAAAGACCGTTAGGAGGGCGAAAAGTCAAGAAGACCTAATTTTCATGAACTACATAAATTGCGAAAACCCCATGTTTATCTAAATTTTGAAAATTTACATAAATAGTCATGATAAATAAACAAATTCGTTTGTATTCTCTTGTAAGTCTGAGCTCACATGCACATACCCACAGACAAGCACCGGCCGGTCTGTACACAGACAGCCACACACACATACACCCCCCCCCCCACACACACACACACATCATCATCATCATCATCATCATCACCATCATCATCATCATCATCATCATCATCATCATCATAACACAAACAACAAACACACTCACACGTAGATGCCCACCATGAGTTCCTCGTCACCACTCCAGTAACCAACGACCAACAAAAGGTTTGGATGTTTGGCCGGTGTCACCAGCCCAGAGATTCAGGCCATAAAGTCCTGGTTTCGGTAACCGCACAGTACATGTGACTGTGTTCTTGCCATTCTGTTTCCCGTCCACACTACTGACATCGCAGTCTACTTTAGGTCCCTTGCCTTTGTAAACATTAAAGGACGTCGAGAACTGTTTGTCACGCTGGATCACAAGTTGACACACGCCCTCAGTGGCTGATACCGTAGAGCATAGTGGACGGACGACGGAGAGGCCCATCTTGTAGAAGAGCGTCTGGGGTCCCATGCTGCCGTGGTTGTCGGGAAACAGTGGTTTTGTGGTCGCCTTGACGCATTCCACGAGCCAGACACCAGCATAGTCGTTAGACCCTGTTTTGTTTTCGGCGAAGACCAAAACATTGAAGAATCCAATATCTGGAATCCTAAACCGGATCTGTGTCGACAGCAGATTTCCCGAGGTTGACCACTGCGTCTCGATGAGGGTCGAGATTCTTGTCTTCTCGTACGCGCCTTTGGTAGTCTCCAGTCTTGCCATTATATGGCATCTCGTACCCGACCTATGTCCAAAGGAAAGGGTCCCCTCTCCGTCTGACAGTACCAACCGCTTTGACACGCTTTCATCTATCACGAGTCCACACTCTCGAAAGGAAGAATTGGGACCATACACACTTTGCCGCAAATTAGGGAACAGTGGTTTTGTGCATTTCTGATCATTAACAAGTAACCAGACACCGACGCATTCGTATTTACTACCAGTACCTGTATCCGTCTTCGCAAAGAGACGAAATGCAAAGGTACCTGTTTTATCCATCCGAATTTCAAAGCGAGACATCCGACGCTTGCCCTTGACGAAGGAATCGGCAAACACCATTCCTTGCAAGTCTGTGTCGGATTGTCTGACGTTGTACAGATATGCGACATCAGATTCAGCATGGCTGTAAACCTCCATTGAGCCTTCCCCATTCTCCATCAAAATTCTGTCTTGCGTTCTTGTTTCCAGACCAAAGTTCTGAAAATTGGGATTTTGTCCGAGGTGGCAAGCTTTCGTAGGATATAGTGGCTTCAGGGATGGTTTATTGCACACCACCAACCATTTCCCCACAAAGAGTCTATCAGGTGTGCCAGAATCTTTCGCAAAGATGGCCAAGTCGTAGAGACCCTTCTCTTTCAATCGAATCCCGATCGTTGTCCTTGAAACACTCTCTCCTCGATGCGATTCAACAATTGCGTGTCCTTCTTCTTGCAGAGACTTTGTCCCAGTGACATGCTTCAAGTCGATGCGAACCTCTACGTTCCTGTTCGTATCCCACTTCAAGATGAGCTCACCATCTCCATCGAGGGTATTTATGGTTGTTGACAGCGTCTCTACTAACCTCAACCCAGCCGCATAGAAATTGGCTGTCGGGCCCGTGTTGCCGTGCATTACAGGAAACTCCACTGGCTTAACGTCTCCTTCGCAAAGTATCGTATATCGCACGTTGCAAGATGAAGATTCATTCTGGCCTTTTACGTACAGACGAAGAATGTACCGCCCTGCTGCGGGACAGCGGACGTGGCACACTACCCACTCCTCGAATCTTTCCAGATACACAAAGGAACCAAGTTTCTTATTCTGTTCTTTCAAACTGAACAATTCGGGATGAATCGAGGCTGGTCCTTGATTGTGTTTGCGAAAGATGACGTGGGCCTTTCCCTTCGCCGCTTTGATATATGCTGCATTCTCAGTGTAAGGTATGAGGCCGGCGTCAGGTAGAGATACTGGTGCGCCGGTTTCGTGCGAGTGCTCGCCAACTGACATGGGCTCAAATTTGGTATTCCCGGTGGCTTTGATGACGTAGGTCACGAATCTGTTTCGCACAACATCCATCAGTCTGCGTGGATATTGCACTTCCTTATTCCAGTACTGTTCACTATCAAACCGACCAAGAAAGGAGAATGTGAATTTTCCAGCTTTTGGAGTCTTGATTAAACAGGAAACAACGTCTTTGTTCCACCAATGTTGCACATAGTTTGGGTAAAGTGTACCTTTATCACTTTCAAGTCTACAGTACGTGCTGTAAAGCGCCCTCTTACTTTTCAACTTGATCAACACCTCATTAGTGGATGTTTCTATGATCCCGCTTTTGTGTGTCAAACACGTGATGTCAGCCACTGCAGAAGGAAACTGCCAGTGAGGCTCTTTATTCCATTGTTCAACTGACGTATATGGACGCGGACAGTCCTGATTGTTTAAGTCAGACGATAGGTGGCGCCCTGTAAAACTCTGCGGTTCCGCCAAAAATTCGTGCTCCTGCCATGATCGAGTGAATACCATCTGACCAGTCTTTGAACCTGAGTTATCAAAAGATTAGAGAAACAAGAAGAAGTTTAGCATGCGAATTTCAATGTAATATAACAAATTGATTTAAAGATTGTAATTGGATATTTCTAGCAACGGTGCATAGTACAAAGCAGAGTGCTATGCAGCTGCAAGCAGAGTACGCAAGTACTTTAGCTCACTTACGTAACTACTTTATTCGAAAGTACTTCACTCTAGCTATCCTAAGCTGCTGACCATTGTGCTTCTCAACCTGTACTAGAAATTGTTTTGACATTCTTATTCCTCGTTAGCTATTGTTAACTTTTGCACTCTATATACAAAAATGTATTGTTCTACGAGCTTTAACCCTCAAGTCAAATATAATCCCCATCCAGGTACAGATTGTGTGCCGAAATTGGGCTATGGACCCTCTAGTTGTATCCCCACTCTGCATCCAACATTCATCGAATAGGCAGGCTGTATGGACTTTGATTATCGTCCTACCTGCCACAGTTTTGGAACGTTGATCGAAATTGATACAACAGAATTTTCCAAGAGATAGAGTAACCACCGTGACGGCTTTCTATACAGTCATCAAGAGATAGCCCATACGCACCTGATTCCAGAAAAGAAACAAGGTACACAGAAGTTTATTGTGCCTTGGGACGATCTTCCCTCGATGGTTCCGTCGGGAAGGGCTTCATGGGAACTACTTTAGGAAATCCAACCGGACAATTACCCCTAAAGGGCATTAACCCCAGCACAATTACCATTCAAGACAAAAAATACTAGGACAGTTATCCCTCAGGAAAATAGCCCCGAGGACAATTAGCTCCTGGGACAATTACCCCCTAGGAAAACTAACACCCGAATAGTTACCCCCTGCGTAATTACCCCTGGGACCCATGCTAAAAGAGCTAATGTCTTGGGGAAATTATACCAGGGTATTAACTGTCCTGGGGTAATTGACCTGGAGATAATTATCCAGGGGGTAATTATCCGCGTGGTAATTGTCTGGGGATAATTGTCCCTGAGGGGTAATTATCCGGGGGATGTCGTAATAACCGTGCCTATGAAGACCTCCCCCCCCCCCTTTACGGCGGAACTGTCTCCATCATTCCCTGGAAGATTGTCCCACTACTCGATAACTTCTGTGTACCTTGTTTCTATTCTGCTATACAAAGCGGGAAGATACTGAGAAAGGTCCAAGATCCCATACACATTATGACCAATCTTCGTTCGACGAAGATTAGTTAATCTTCATTAACTCACGAAGCTACCGTATACATTGCACTGAACGAAAGTTTAACGAAAGGTAGAGGTTGTTTTTTTTAACAAAGGTCAAATTAAGCTTTAAGCTCATTGACGCACTCTACTGAACTCTATAGCAACTTGCCAGCGAGGTCATCCGTCACATGATGATTAATTCGCTTCGTTGAATGACGTAACTGTACATAATTACTGTTTGAACTTCGTCGAATGAAGACATTCTCCGTCGAAAGAACCTCATTTGCTTCATTGAGCTACACAAATTTAATCTTCGTCGAACGTACACACTAATGATAATTAATTTTCAATCTCCGTTACCTCTTCGTCGAACGAAGAAAGTGCAAAGTGTGAACGGGGTCCAAGATTATAAATCCTAATAATTACATGCTGTCATGATGTTTGTAATCGATTCTTCTAAACCTCTTACCGCAATTTCCGGCTGCCCAGGTGCAATCGCAGAAGTACCGTCGTCCGTTGAGCGTGATCCTATTCCAAGCATGGCTGAGTTTCCTCAGGTCTTTTAGTCCAGGCTCGTATCCCGTTCCTTTAGAGTGACCCGTGAGATATTCACACATCAATCCAGCTTTCCTGAAGGAAGGGGCACAGAACGAAAATTAAAAGACAAAATTTAAAAGTGACCACGAAAAACAAAAGGAAATTAAAGAAAATAGCAAAGCAAGAAAAAGAAAAAGAGAACTGAGACGAGTCGAGTTAGTAATTGGTTTTAAATTATCTTTTGAAGTAGACTTATCAGAGTAAGCTCTTATGAAAATCAAAACTTTATTCAAAACTTATTGAAAACTGATTAATATTACTTCTGTTCGTTAACACAAAATGGCAGCATAGTTTTGTATTTTTTTTAACAACGTGAATATTAAGATATCCTCACATTATTTATCGTGGCAAAGATACCACGATTAATATAAAAAAACATTACAAGTTAGTATGCTGATTTACACTAAACCAGAATATATGGGAGAATTACCGAGAGTAATTTTTCTTTTCCCATTTTCCCTAACGGAATTTTCGCTTTCAGATCGCTTGCTCGCTAAGCTAGCTCGCAGGATTACCTCTGTAATTTCCAAGGGGGGCCAGTGTCATTACAAGGTGTACACCATGCGCGTGTATGGACTTTCAAAATGGACCCTTAACAAGTAATTATCTGTCGATCTCAGAATACCCTAAACAAGTATTCAAGTCTGAAAAGATACCCTTTTAAAGTAAAGTTCTGTTGAAAGTATACCCCTTTTTTCTGATTTTGGTGATTTTGATACCCTTTTCAATGTAGCCGAGTTACTCGCCCGACGTGAAAAACAACCCTTTTTACTCGTTTTTCACACGCGCATGGTGTACACCTTGTAATGACACTGCCCCCCCCCGCCGGTGGTAATTTATTTTGAGCCAGCGACAGCGGAGGCAATATTGCAGCTAGAATGGACTTTCAAACAGTAGTCCGCAATACTTACTCGCAAAGGTAGACAAACAACTTGCTGTAGCCCTCGCAAACGGCAACACCGCTACGAAGGACGCCCTCTGGTGAGTTATCCTTCCGAATGCCAGTATTCAAGAAATGTGCGTCGTACTTGACATTGTGAGCTTCCCATCGGAAAATCGTTCTGAACTTCTCGAAGTCAGTCTTAGCCGGTTTGGTGAGGTACTTGACTAATTTATTTGCATCGTGTCGTAGCTCCTGTGGTGCCTGCAAAACACATCATGATGAAACAACATTAAGTTTGGAATCGTTGTCAAGTTTGCTTACTCCACAACTGGCGTAAATCCAGGGAATTGGGAGTTGGCCTATAATGCAATTCTGGATAAAAGGCATACTTTGTTTCTCTTCAAGTAAACACATTTAAGACAAAATCGGCCTGGATGTGCACTGTGGCTATTGTTTTCATCAGCTAATGCTTCAATTCAGTTGGTTCTTAATTAAGGTAATAATGTCTTTAAGAGAGTTGTCGCTGCCAATACCATCTCATGCCTTCATATTGTGTAAAAGAGAAAAACAGGGAGTGTCAACAGGGAGTGACTTCGATCCAGAGCAGATCTATGCATTACGGTTCAAATCAAATTGAAGATGGGGAAACGTGATTCCCAAATGAGGTGTTTCGTGATACTAAGAAAATTCAGAGCAAAAAGGACCTCTCAAAATGTATAATGGTGCTAACAAGAACTAGGGAGCAATTGATTCCCCTTCCAAAACTCCCAAATGAAACGGACATTTTGTAAGTGCGCAGTGGGTGTTATAATTTTTCGAAATGGCATGTCTTTGAAAAGTCCATTTTTAAACAAATGTGTCAATATACCTAGTATTTAAAAATGTGCGATAAACTTTTTACCTTTTCCAAAAAAAAACCTTACCTCGATAGCGTGACGATCCAATCTCTCCATATCGACATAAATTGGAATCAGCGCTCGTTTGTCCGGCCAGAAAGTATCTTCGATGGTCATAGCACCATTGCCTTTACTCAAGGAAAAGGCTTCGATTCCGAAGACTGGCATTGGGTTATTTCGATAACTATCGATTTTAATAGAGGGATCGTAAGGAGATGCACTATATTCCCGATATGTCTCTTCTTCTGAGGTAGTAAGTTTCTTTTCTTTCTCCTTCCGGAGTCTGTCCTTGTTCTCGCCAACTGACAATGGTTTAGCTTCTTGTCCAATCGTATGATTCTTTGGAACTGATTGCTTTGATTCCTTATTTTGCGGCTGTGGCTTTACTTTATTATTAGCTTCGTTTTTCGGTTTCTTTTCCTCTCTCGCTGTCTCTTGCTCCTGTTTTTCGCAGACAACAGATGGTATTTTAGCTTCTGTACACCCTCCTTGATTCTTTGGCTGATGATTGATTACAAGCCTTCTGTCGATGCTGTAACAGTTTTTCCCGATTTCTCCATTGTCTGCTTTGTTTGGTTCTTGCCGCAGAGGGTCTACTTTGTTCGTGAAGGCACTTTTGGTTTGTTGTTTTTTTCTGGTGATTTGTTTTCTCTTGCTGATGCAGCTTTGTGCCCGTAGCGTGACTGAGTTTTCCCGGTGCCGGTTCTTCCTTCTGACTTTGTAAAGCGCCGCCATTTTGTCATTGTGCAGTTGCGTTTCCCCACTCTTCAAGATCGCAAGGCGTCTGTGTCGGACTGTCGCTGATGTTCTGTATGTGGTTCCCAAGCATGATCTCTGGCCTCCCTTTCTATCTATTTGTAATATTGTTCGATACTGCTGGAGTCGCCGCGGTGGAGACCTATTGGCGGACTAGATCGATAGATCAGTCCCGTATGTTTTGGCAGCGTCCACACCGCCACTTTTTCATCTCCAGTCTTGATTATATTCATCCATACCTGTAAACGCCGCTTGTGAAAGACAGGAAAACATTAATTTTCCCTGACTATCCCTCGAGATCTGCAAATGATAAAATATTCGTTAATGTTGTTGTTGACTGCATCATCATCATAACTGTTATTATATTATTTTTATTATTATTATTTGATTATTATTATTATTATTAAATTATTATTAGTTATTATATTGTTATTATTATATTATTATTATTGTCCTATTATTATTGTTATTTAATTATTTATTATTATATCTATTGTATTATTATTATTATTATTATATATTATTATTTACTTTATTTATTTATTTATTTATTGTATTTATTTATTCATATCATTCATTGGCATCAAACATATTGTTGGCGACACGTCCTCCAAGATGCGCAGGCAGAAGAAAACAAACAAGGCAAATCCGGGATCACTATGGCCATAGGCCTTTTTTCCGACCCTGCGGAGAGGTGCAAATGTGTTGCACATCGAAAAATACATTATTCAAAATATGAAATAAAGCAATATTTTTAATAACCGGAATAAATTAAATAATAACAAATCGGAATTATAGTGATTATGATTAAAATTGAAAAAGTTTACTTGTGGACTCTCGATATACAAACTTCCTGGGACGCAGAACTACTTTGTCAATCGAAATTCCGCCATATCAGGGCCGCAAAAACAATAAAATGCAAAGAATTTCAACTCCGGGACGCCGAAAATTTGTTAGAAATACATTTATCACAGCAATTGTAAATTTGTTATATGAGTTGTTAGTAAAGTGTAATTATTAGTTCAAATACGCAAACAATGAACAATGTCTCATCTCGAACCCAGCCAGCTGCCATGAGCTATAAGATGGATAAAACTATAAGATAGTATGCACAATCATGATAAAATACCATTGGAAAATTATACGTAGACACTCACCAGTGGTTATAGCCCAACGCTATTTGCATGCTAAAACGCTCGACTTATTCTATAACCAGTGCGCTCCAGCAAGAAAAAACAACCCTGATAACAAGGCTTATATGTGGCCGAAGCAATGAGGCGTGTAATTGCAAAAATAAGTTCAAAAATACAACTATTGACTTTCAATACTCATCTCAAATTGCACATTAACAAACTTATTCATGCATCGTTATGCGCTGAGTACCATGACTTTAAAAATTTAAGTGAAAAATCCATTTGTTACGCTTTTTTGGCTTTGACACTGTGCACACAAGCTTGTCCATCTTTTCTTTTCATGCAGCGCACAGTGTCAAAAGGCCATAAACGCGTAACAAATGGTGTTTTTGTCACTTTAAATACTTTAAAAGTCATGATACTCCAGCGATACATGCATGAATAATGTTTGCTTGCATGTATCATTTGAAAGAGTATAAGTCACAGAGTGTTTTTTGACTCATGTTTTGCAACTATACGCCTCATTGCTTCCGCACAACAAGCCTTTATTTCAGGGTTCTGTTTTTTTTTCTGGGACGCACTGTATATTTAAGTTTAAAAAAAATACTAGATTAACGAGGGAGATTGCTTTTATGTGTGTCAAGAAAAACCACTGACGAATTCAATCACACAATCTCACATACTTAATTATCCACTTACACACACACACACACACACACACACACACACACACGACGCGCGCGCGCGCGCACACACACACACACACACACACACACACGCACACACAAATCGACAAAAACTATAATCACAAACTCAAGCACACATAAAATGTATAAGTGATTATGAGAATGTGAGTGCATATTGAACAATTACGCGTAAACGAGTATATGCATAAAAAGACGCAGTATATATACTGCTCAGATCGACACATAAATCATGTAAATCGTAATTTGAATGACCTTTGATCATAATTCGTGACGGTCTTGCACGTAATAATTCGTCCAATTTCTATGGTCACAGAATATATCACATCGGCATGCATTATACTAATAGCACTAGGTAGATTGTTTTATATCGCTGTGGCATGGCGCCGTGACACTAATTTACGCCATAACGGCCCGAATGTAAGTAAGAGAAAAGAACCACTGACACTTCAGTTCTTTTAAAGTTACGGATATCATACATGTACTCACAGTTGAAACCCCCGAACGTCCTAAATGCATATGCAGAAGCATGGAGGTAGAAGGAACTAAATAACCCTGTAAATGTTTATGTACTACAGCGGAGCCCTTATTCACGTTGCGGCCATTAGTACACTCCGTACATTAACCCCATAAACCATCCACAGTAGTCATGGTATCGGG
>JZLH01S0361607.1:47618-59998 GCA_001188425.1 Eucidaris tribuloides
GTTATCCTTTGTCCTTACACCCTGAATGTCAAAATCTTGGAGGTTATCTTTATATCGCCTCCATCCTCATGTAACGGCAGTTCGAGTTTGACATCGGAGTTGAGAGTCTATAGTTCAGAGCTCAGTTCGGAAATGGGAGACGGCCTAGTTCACATATGGATTTAGGACTTTTGGCTTAGGACTCGTAGTGGCACGTTAATTAGTCTGGGGTGGTAGATTTAACCATTGTTGTGAAGTAGCGGACTACAGTTACCTATATAGAATCACGGAGTCGTGAAATAGTGACAAGTGTTAACTGATACGTATTATGTTGAACTTGATTTATACTGGAAGTATATTGAGACTGCTCGTCAAGCATTAATAAATTGTGTTAAACTTATTTGGAAGTCTGAACTATGTTTTCATTCCGAGTGTTTATCTTCCACCTATCTACTTTGGACAATCAATCATCATTCACCAACTTATAATAAAAACTACATATCGCGCAACACATCAACTCAACTCATCACGAAGTATAAAACACCAAAACATTACAACTAACCAAATCAACGCAACACTTCATCGCGCGTTACAATATCCTCGTTCACAAATTTGGGAGTGCTTGACAACCTATGCAGTCACAATGCTTTTGTAAACCCGCAGATGTTTGAAAACTGAATAGGAATTTCGGTGTGGCATTTGAGTGCAGCCATTCTGTAGATAATGGAGAACTGCATGAATTGCTTTTGTTAGGTTCATACAAAATAATACATTTTCTGATAGTGCATTCCAATGTGCATAGAGTCACATGCATTCATAATTATTAATAACATAGCTGTAAAGAGCAATCTAGCGAGTAATGTTCCCGTCTGTGAAATCGCTATTAACTGTGATTCCTTCTTCTACGAATGGGAATGAGGAATTTGCCTCACTTATTAGTTGATTATCTCATCAATGCGCATGTAAAATTTGGAGAACAAATGCCTTTTTTCATTAGCAACTTCATCTTAATCAATTTGTAATGCTATTTATTTTGAATACCACTCTGGAGACTACGGAACTTTTTTTCTAGAGCGTTTTTTGGTCCATGTCCTATACAGGCTAATGAGTTCACCATATCTTTATTAAACTAGCTAATATTCCTATCTGTAATTAAAAATAGGTTAGTACACATGTAATCAAGTAGTTTGTAAACTGTCTGAAAAAACATAATTCCAAATTTGATGCCAATGTAATTTATCAGAACCGACAGACATTTATTTTAGCTCCCTGTTTACTTTCCTTATTAAAAAATGAGCACAATACTTCAATTCTGCACCATGGATCTGTCAAAATATGAAGCATAATAATGAGAGTGGTTTGATTTAAAAATATCTTCTAAAAGGTGAGCAACGTAAGAACTGTCAGCTGTCAGTGTCACAAAGCTCATGCTGTTGTATTGTTGACTTTGTTCAGCTGGCTGTTCTGTCTTTGTTGTCCTGTGTTGCATATACACATTCCCATGCATAAATGCAACCTACTCTCGAGCGTATTTCATTTTTTCAACAAATTCCACACTCTTTTATATTTTTGAGTGACTTTCCCCAACTCTATACGTTTCGTGATAACATGCATCCATCAGAATCCTGAATTTAGTCCTTCAGACTCATCGGCAGATGCGATATAGGAATTTACGTCCGACGAAACAACCGTCGTCACGTTGACCCAAGTCACAGTGTTGAAACAAGCCACCTGACTGGCTGTTGAGTGTGATATAAACCGATTCGTTTAGATAGGGTACTGTCATTGGGTACTTTCCTGATGAAAATTACTGACGGTTTTTTTCAACTTTTTAAAATAATTGTGGGTTTATGACATTGCCGAGTTACGTAACATGTTGTTAAATATATTTTTGATCAACAATACATTAAAATATTTCAGTTACTCTGGGTGGGTCACGAAAGTCGCTCGTATGGACCGAGGGAAGGAGATCTATATGAGGTGGAAGATTCTTACTGTACATGTATAGGCCCTTATGATCAGATCATAATAAATGTGTAACGAGTAAGGGTTGGGGTATTAACTATTATGCTAGTATTATAAATCGGCTCTCAAAACAGACCCCTAACAGACCTAAACCCGTCAGTATGTGTGTGTGTATGTGTGTGTGTGTGTGTGTGTGTGTGTGTGTGTGTGTGTGTGTGTGTGTGTGTGTGTGTGTGTGTGTGTGTGTGTGTGTGTGTGTGTGTGTGTGTGTGTGTGTCTGTCTGTCTGTGGGTGGATGTGTGTGTGTGTGTGTGTGTGTGTGTGTGTGCGTGTGTGTGTGTGAGTGTGTGCGTGTGTGTATGTGTGTGGGTGTGTTTCTGTGTGTGTATATGGGCGTATGTGTGCGAGTGTGTGTGAGTGTGTGCGTGTGAGTGTGTGTGTGTGTGTGTGCGCGCGTGTGTGTATTATTTTTGTTTACTTCGAAACATGAATTCTTTTATATGAAACCGTGCATCGTTAGATAACAGATACCCATTGTAAGGTTTCATGGGGAGGGGGTGCTAATTTTAGTTTTAATGTCACAGTCAGTATGTGGTGCTTCTACGTTTATTAAAACAACACTGTAGACTAAGAAAAGCATGTATGAAATACCATAACTCCTGGTTCTAATAGTGTAAATTCTTACCAGATAGAATATATTCAGATTCAATTTTGTTGTCCATCAGGAAATTTGTTTTGCTCACATTTCACATAGTCACATACCATTTGACATTTGATATACATTACATGTAGAAATAACAAAAGAAACATACAATTTGATTACTTTTCAAACATTATTGTGAAATGACCTGAGAGTTAAGTTCGGATTTTCAGATTTGGGATACATGTATGCTAAAGAGAGGAGAAGTCACATAGAGTTCATGATTGGTCATACAGGCGGATCGAAAAGGTAATGAAGGAATTTACAAACCGGTGTGTTCTGCAGTTCATGGAGCGTAGTCTTTTCCAGATTGCATTCTTACGTAATTTCTAAAGAGTAGGTGTTGTTCGTTTTGTATGATTTGTTTTACGTCTTGAATAATATGGAGGAATAGTTGAATTAAAACGCATTAAAACTCCTAAAAAAGTTCCACGACTCAAATTTGAGCGTAGATATCTCTCTGGATACTATAATACGATATTGATGCTGGTATTGTTGGAAAGGTTGCTTATTTGCCTTTAAAATGGTAGCTCATTTATAATCATTCGGAAATGATGGAATACATACGACACCTGAGTATGGGCCAAGTCAAAAGTGAAAAGATAAAAAAAAATATCCGTTATTGTCAATGGCAAATTTCTTATTTTGTATACAGGATGCACGGAGTGTATTAATCTTGAGGTGGTCATGTATGAGTGTCAAAGGTGTTTTCTCTGGGAAATTTAACAGCAAATACAGTGATGAAGAATTTAGTCTTGCTTTTATCATTATTTTACAGAGAGTTATTCAAACTGTGATCGAGGCAATTGTTTCCACTGTATTAAATGTTTGTTGAGGAGACCTTGAAAACCTTGCAACAATCTTAACGACACTTAAACAATGATAATTTCCCAATTGTCCTCTTAAATCACATTTAATATTCAAAATAAAATGTGAAAACAATACATAACGCTTCCGTAAAAACCATCACAACATCATCAAACGCAATCCACTCTCCATACAAATGAACACTGAACTTGTGACGATAACAATGCATTTTGCAACTTTTCACTTTTGACTTGGCCCTTCATTAAAAACCTTGCATATTCAATTAATCCATAATCATGGGTATCATTGAAAGGGAAAATAGAAGGGTTTATCAACGATACCAATATGAAGTATAATATAAAGAGAGATGTTGACGCTCAAAGTTGACTTGGGGAACTTTTTTATGAGTTTATAATAATGGAAAAATACTTAGTGGATGGAAAAAAGAATGGAAAAGACGCAGAATGTTGGTACTATTCGACGTTAAAACACAAATACTGTGGAAATCCCAGATGTCATATTTTTAAGCATTATTGTTCGATCTTTTCATTCAGTCACAATAATACAGCACCCTGTACCATTCAGGCCAAATGACGGAAGTCTGAACCAAAAAATAACGCGATGATATGTGTTTGTGTCATGTACCCTTTACAGAATACCAAAATGTATACACACTGGGAATCCCAGGTGGTATTTTTTAAACATTTTTTTTTAAATTTTATTTCCGCATTCAGTCAAAACATCTACACGACAATCTGTGTACCTTTTTATGCAAAATTATACTTGTAATAATTAGAAGAAAATGCTATTATATGTTGTCATTTCTTCTTAATAATAATAATAATAATAATAATACTGATAATAGTAATGATGATGATGATGATAATAATAATAATAATAATAATAATAATAATAATAATAATAACGTTTTATTTACCCAGGGTAGCCACTTCAGTCTGATAGACTGCTCTTCCTGCGGGCCCTGCATAACATAAATGTTATTATCATTTCATCATTTCTCTGATTTTCTCTTCATTTGTGTTAGCGTGTATGATGAAACAAATCTCCAATATAGATTTAGTCATCTGATAACGTTTTCAAACCCTTCATTAAGTATATTTTCACTCCAGACTTCAGAAAACATCAAATGTATCAACAATTGTTTAAAATTGCACATTGTGGTTTTTAAATGATTAGTAAGCAGTAATCACCATGCGCTTGACCTTTGACAACCCTCCAACATTTTTATTTCTTAATTACTTTCTCAAATATGGAAGTGTTTCATCACAGAGTGGGTTTATAAATGGAATATTTTTATTTAAGTGACACAGGAGGCAAAACAATTTCAACCAAACTATACTCGTCTTTAACATAACACAATACGTTTAATTTCGCATTCATAAAGAGTTCTTGAAAATATGATAATTAAAAAAAATCGAAGACAGCAAAACTCTATATAAACAACAGTGATTAAATAAGAATAGCAAATAACACGCATTGATTCGCAAAATATATATCCACATTAAAATTCATACTCCATAGTTTTCATGATTTTGATTGAAAAAATCAATAGACCTAACCTACAAGGTCATTTATAAAAGTCTTTAACTTCGTGAGAACGCTAAAAGCTAACCTTTGGTTCAACATTACAAGTTAGCGAGACATGATGGAGAAACACTGGAAAAATGCCTCAAGAACCAAATGAGTTGACAATGTAATAACCAACTATACACGTGGGCTAAGAGTGGAATCACCCACTGGGAGATTTGTCTGTATTTGATACTTAAAGAGAGAATCAAGCAGAAACATGAGTATCTTAATTTTATCCGGGACGATAAAATATAAGCCCCACATAGAGAGCCACAAAGCAAGCAGGTTCCGTGCTAACGAGTGATATTGACGAATTGTTTATTTTGAATGAGTCAAATGTTTGACTACAAGATTTTCACAGGAGAATTCCTTGCATCAGTTTTACCTTGATTCTAAGTAATACGAATATCAGACCCAAGTTGAGGAGCTACCATCATGTACATATTACGGCTTTAATATTGTCTTGAACATTATTTATATATAATTTCTATTAGCCCACTATCATAACTTTGGGGATGACAACCATGTGAACAAAAAACAACTTTAACGTGGTAGCACATATGCAAGCGTAACTTTTTCTCATTAACTTTGTTTAGCTATGTGGCGGAGATTTTGCAGAGAAGCATTTATGTTTACCGAACACATCTTGAATAGTTATTATCCGTAAATGATTGTCGATGTCATACCTTGATTTGGCAGAATAACCATATTATTGCTCTTGCAACAATCACATTTGAAGGATACTCCCACACCCCAATTACAAACGAATGGGAAAACCCATATCAAGGAATGTTGATTGAATAGAGATGTATTGAGACAGGGAGTGATCGTAATTGCACTGTGACCATATATTATTATGAAACACGTTCGGAAAAACGACGACACAAACACAACAAACCAACAAAAATAAAATCAGTAAGGACGTCGAGCGAGCAAGGAGGAAGTCTGGGACAAAAAAAAAGAAAGAGAAACGTAAAAAAACCGAAAAAACATATAACAAAAATAATTAACGAATAGAAAATTAAAAATAAAATAAACAAAGAGACCAAGATTCATGAAAAGAACAAAACATAATAATAATTACAAATTTAAAAGAAATATAAAAAGTAAAAGCAAAAAAAAACTAAGACAACAACAAAAGAAAAAACTACAAACAAAAAAAACCAGAAGAAAAAAACTCAAAAACAAAAAAAAAAAAAAAAAAACAAAAAAAGAAACATAAAAACAAAACAAAAACCAAAAAAAGACGCAAAGAAACAAAAAACAAATAAAAACAAAAAAATCAAAAAAAACAAAATGGAATATGAATTAACATAGATTCTGTCCTACAAAATTATCTATTTGAATTATGTTCTTCATAAGAACAGTGGTAAGGAGGCATACGCCGCCATACTTTAGATAGGAGCTGTTCAAGTTAAATCTAATAATTATTTATCATTCTACAGGCGGTTTATTATGGTAAAATGAGAAATTTACTATGTCATGATCAATTCTTATACATTAGGATATAATGGCGTAGGAGTAGATAGGATACGATATCTTAAGTGCCGTATCCATCCATTACCAACTGTCTTAATGAAGACAGGAAGCGCTATCTTTCTCGCATGAGGTGTAGGTTTTCTTGTGAGAACGCTCAGAGTAACAATAATTGATATGGTTTTGTTTGTTGGGAGTCTTTCAAAACCATCCAAAAACAGATTTACACGGGAAAATATGAAACTCAATATCGAAATGCTAGGGGTGAAATCCAACACCCCACCCTATAAATGGAGGCGAAATGTTAAATTTTGTGTTCCAGCTCCATCTGCCAAGAATGTAGCATGCCTTGAAAATACTCTCTACAACTTTGGAGAAGAAAAGGAAAAGAATATTCCATTACTTCATTTCTAAACACAATTTGCGTTTTTTCCCAAATAAATACTCACATAGAAGACATGATTAATAACACCCCTATAACAACTCAAAGTGCACTGTTTTATATTGTGTATGTTGGCAATAACTTTCGGTATTGGGGGGGGTATATCACGTATTAATTCTAAAGATAATGCTAATTCACCTAAGATTAATGATTATTAACCTCGTATCAAAGAAGAAAAGGTTGTACTTTGTAACGTAGGCTACGATAAAGAATAAGGGAGAAGGGTACCAGCGGTGGGTAAATTTTAGGGTTAGAGTTAGGGTTAAGGGTAGGGGTTGGGGTTGGAATATGGTATAGGGTTAATGGTTGAGGTTAGGATTAGTGTTGCAATAAATTTAATGCTCGGCAGCAATGCTAATGAAACGCCATACACCACTCTTCTCACACAAGGTATTATCAGCTTCAAGTTAAGTAACCAATCAAGCATGTTATGATAAAGAAGAAAAATAAATAATATATTCTTAATTCCAGTTATAATTATGCCCAACATGAATTGTTGTTCATTTCCTGTATCATCAAATGAATGATAAATTATATCAAATCTTGATCATTTTTAATTTAATGACTCCAGGAAAAAGAGTGACTAAAATAGACTTGAATCTGAAATATACTCCGACTCAGCCGGCACTACCAACCATGTTATGCTTAGGTAACAGCAATGTCACTGTTAAACTTGTTATATACCTGAGAAAATAATTCTTATACAAACACTGATCTACATAATATTTCATAAGTTTCCAGTAAACAAATGTTAGCAGAGAGCAATATACGAATGCCTATGACAGGTTTCGGGGCAGTTAAATCTCTCTGTATTATCACATTGCTGATAAGTTTATTAAATCATTGAATCAAATTAAAGGACAAGGTCACCCTGAGTCAAGTCGAGGTTTAATAAAAGCAGAAACAATAGAGATAAACATATTAATGAAAGTTGGCGAAAATCCATCAAAGAATAACAGCTCCCACATATGTTATGTAATAAATTTATAAAATTGCCATTTTAATGGTTTTATGTAATTGAATGGGTGGTTTTTCATAGAAAGCCTGTATGAAATAATTTTTTCTGATAAATATATTGATTGCAAAGGTAAAAATCCATTTCAAATATCTGAGAGAACAGCCCTATTATGGATTTATACTATCATGACATATGGGGAGCTGCTCGCAATCAGTGGAACGTCACAACTAAAACTTTGAAACTTCTAACTCATGTTATTACTTTGGTGGATTTCGTCAAGCTTTCATTAATAATGTTTCTCTCAATTATTCTGCGTTTATTAAACCGCAAACTTGACTTCAGGGTGAACAGCTGTGCCTTAATGCTTGATCACCCTGTGTAAGCGGCTCGAGTTATCTATCATTGTTAAAAAAATGTCATTTTGCCTATAAATGTACAAATAATGCTGAATTCATTTTTTGATTGAAATGAGTAAATAAAAAAATTTTACAAACTACCACCTGGGATCCCATATATCAATTTTCCGATGTGTGTAGACAAAAATTCAGTATTTTGTAAAGGCTATAATTCGTCGCTCACTGCAAAAAGGGTTAACGTGCAATGTATTGTCCTAATTGGACGTTAACCCTGTTTGCAGTAAGCACAACAACAACACACATTTGACTAGGTTATATTCCTGGATTCAAAGCTCTGTTATTTTCGCTGCAGGGACAATGGACTGAATAAAATGGAACGATAAAATGCTGTAAAAAATAATACACATCTGGAAATTTCCGCACATATCGTATTTGTGGTGCCAAAAATGATAAAGCCGCCACCAAGTATAATAGTTTTAGTCGCAAAATACCACAGCTTTTCAAATCAATATTTACTAAACTATACTATTACCAAAGATATTAGAAAACCACAAGAATCCGTCCCAAAAATTGTTTTATACTGACGTTAAATTTGGTGTTTTAAACCATCAGCAAGTTGATACATGTTACTACCGAAATAAAATGAACATAAGACCTTTGGGAATTGTCGGTTCCCCTCGCCCCCAAAATATTACTTTTTGCAGTAGTTTCTCCAAATGGGAGAGAATTTCAAGAGCGAGCAATTTTCCACAGCGATTGATCAGATCATAATTATACCATGTAAGGTGTATCTAAAACCGCACAAATAGAGACAAAAATGCATTTTTCAAAACCATTTTCGACAAAACTTTAATAACGAAAGATTTAATCGTCTTTCCTGTTTCTTTTAATCGATATAATTTTCTTCTTACATCAATTTTCCCTTCCATTTTCTCCTTCAATGGCCTTTTAATCAAATGCATATCATACTTTTCTCCACCATACATTCTATCTGGTTTAGCTTTACTTCTGTATAAGACCTTATTCTGTCAGAACGCAGGAGTTAAATGAAATTCCGCACATGCTTTTCTTATTCCCACAAGTGAACATGGGAGCACGCACATACTAAACTAACAACAAAAATAAAATAATATCGAACATTTATAAAGCGCGCTATTCATATTGTCTCAAAGCGGCTTACATTACACAAATATAACACAATACAACAAAATATAACATATTTATACGCTTAAACAAAAATATACATTAAGATTAAATCAAAATTTGATATAAATTACAGAACATTTTAACAAAGGGAAGAGGATAGTTTTTTAACAGTTTTTTGAAGCTGGTCTGTGTAAAACTGCTGACTTGGATGTTTTCGGAGGCTGTTGCGGCAGGAATTGAGGTGCTGCAAAAGTGAAGGTAACGACGTCCGAAACTGTTTGTTCTGGTTCTTGAATGGTGATACAATTTGTGTTGTAAGACCGGAGATTGTAATGATACTAGAAGCGATATGGACAGGAGCTCTGAGAGGTAAGCAGGTTCTTACATCGTAGGAGGAGCTTTATATGCAAAGCTGTAGCAACCTTTAATTCAATTCTCTGAGATGGGGAGGCCAGTGTAAGTCATTGAGGAGGAGGTGTTAGTGTGAGTGAACTCTGGTTTGTTTACACGCAGTTTGAGGCAGCAATGATTTTTGGAAAGAAAAGCTGTAGTCGTTGGAGGTTTTTGAGAGATGGTACCGATAACAATAAAACTATTACAATAATCACTAGTCCCTGGAGAAGTACTAGAGGCTCTTACACAGCAGGGCAATGCGCTGAAGACTCGTCAAGGTATTTCCTGATACGACCTAGGTTGCCTCAAATGATTCTTATACTTTTTGACACA
Organism: Eucidaris tribuloides; assembly: GCA_001188425.1. Classification (NCBI taxonomy): domain Eukaryota; kingdom Metazoa; phylum Echinodermata; class Echinoidea; order Cidaroida; family Cidaridae; genus Eucidaris; species Eucidaris tribuloides. Next base: position 57,764 of record JZLH01S0361607.1, read on the forward strand.
TTGCTCGATCTGTCATCGGTAGTCATTAGCTGTTGAAGACGACACCCAGTATACGAACTGTGAGAAAAAGGACACGATGGTCATATGCATCCACTCTACAACTTGAAATGCTTTACTTGTGTTATTTAAGGTACAGAGGTGATCGAGGGAAGAGAAAAAAATACTGTCTGTATAATCCAACTTGAATAATCACAAAATTATACTTGTTGCAGATAACATCAACTATCAATTCTTAGAACTCTACCCAAAAGCCACATAGACACGTTGTCATCTTAGCGTTAAATGATCAAGAATTGACACATTTTCTTTACGGGTTGATTCAACAAGGTCAAGTAAATTTGTATAATCCATCTGCACACTAACATAAATGATAATGAAATTATGCCATGCTCCAATGATTATCACTACAGGTTTCAAGATATAGATGTAAACAGGAGAGGGCCCATCATGAGAGCCTTGCGGGACTACCAAAATCAAGTGGAACATCCTGTGATGATATCACGTCGATTCAGCAACGTGAGATATTCTATAGTGAGATATGGTCTTGAGGGCCAGTTCAACGCAAGGTCTGTTACACCATACGTTTCCCCTTTCATTCGAGTAAGCAGCATGAAATGATGCGCAAGTGTGCTCGAAAGCAGACGATAGTCAAGAGATGAGTAAAAAATACTGCTTTCGATTATCGAAGGCGCTTGTAGGAAGTCATTTTGGAGATGACAACAGTGCTGTCATCTGTACTGTTTGTTCACCTGTATGCTGATTGCAGAGGTAGGTGAGCTCTATGTATCATCACAATAGTATTTCAACAACTGTTTTGACAACTGCTTTCTCGATTAGCTTAGGCCAGAAATCGAACTGTTGGAGATGGATCTAATAGTTTTTTAGCATCATTTTTGTCCAAATTATAGGTTCTTAAGAATTGGGGTGAATGAATGCTGATCCAAGGCAATGCTGGAATATATCCTGAATGCGCACGAAGTTATTGATAATTTCTGTCAAAAAGCCTTGGTAACAGAATAGGGAGATGGTCTTCAGGACCAATGTTGAGAATGGGGTCGAGATGGCAAGTGCTTACATTGGGGATTGGTGACAGAGTCTTAGCATCCACCTTCATCCATGTTAATTGGATGAAACTGTGAGAAGGCTTACACCTGCAAGGTACAATCAAGTTCATGTTCCATGATTGTTTCATTGAAGAGATTCGGGTTTAGTGGTTCACAGTTACAGGTATCAATGCAATCCGAAATACATTTAAATTTTGTCAGAGAAGAACATTGCAAATGATCTATGCCAGCTGTTTAGAAAGAGTCCAAGTCAGGAAAAGAAAAAGGGCGTTGGTTTTATTTAACGAGTCCATTGAGTGTTCCAAATACCTCCTTAGGAAACTATTCGTGAAAAACACTTTTGTAGTAAGGATATCTTAGGCCTCTAGCAGAGTGTTTGTCAAATGTGTGATTTAGGCTTCGATGTATGTGTCCCGATACACAATCGCGGATTGGACTTCCAATCAGAACTATGCGAGTTTATCCTTTCTGTCCTCCTGTGCCTCTCATCTTTGCCTGCTGTACCTCAGCAATTGTAGCCATTTTGGCTTGTGACGGACAGTTAGTTTAACTTTTATACAGATTGGAGCATGAGCATCCTTGAATAGAAGAGCAAGAAACATTATCAAATAAGCTTGAGATAATTCTCATTAAGGTCGTTGAATATCATGTTGCCGTCCTAATACAGAGAAGATAAATCTGATGACGAAATTCTGTCTATTTGAGCAAATTTAACGATAACTGCTTCACTTTTTTGGGCTGAAAGAGGTGGTTTATCATATTTATTTTAAAACAGATACAGCCAGATGTCCGGACAATAACAGATCGCGGAATCTATAGAAATAAGATGCTTATTCAGATTGTCATCTTCTATTCGTTGATCACTACAATCAGAGATGTGTCTCACGCTTGTGTGTTGCACTAGTAACATATTGCCTTATCCATGTTGCACCTTGAAGAGAATGTTCAATGTGAGTAACAATCAATGCTTTGCTGGCAATCAAAAATGGATATTCAAGATCTCCAAGCAATGACTTTCCCGTAAATGATCAATCATAATAAAACTAAAATACACCTCCTTAAAAAAAGGAAGCACTTACAAATGGCAATACTAAAGCCCGCATGGTTTCATACTATAACAAGCAGGCAGAACGTTTCAAAAGACAAAGAAAACAAAATAACACAAAACCTA